>JAVJIF010021523.1:0-56193 GCA_038442645.1 Agave tequilana
CACGGCAGCACCACGGCTGCCGTGCCTCCTCCCCTGGCCAGCGTTCCTTGGCCTCCACCAACCACCTCAACCACCCCTTCTCTTTCTCCACTCTCTCCAGCAAATCCCACCATCACCACTACCTTCTTCTTCTTCCTTTTCACCAAGAACCCATTAACCTCCAAAGCTTCACCGCCACTTCCACCACTACCTATGATCAGGGCACCAGCACTCAAAGATGTGTGTTTTATGAAATCAATAAAATTATGTGTGTGCTAATGTTCCCTCAATACTTCCATTATAGCATTGGCTCAAGGGTCGAATCCACAGGGACAGGAGGCGATAAAAGCATTAACAGTTCTTATTCACGTCGGTTATTAATAATTTCTTTTTTTTGTAAAAAAATGAGAAAAAGAAAGAAATCCAGAAGTGATAGGTCAAGAGGCGATGAACGACAATGTGAAAATAAAAGAGAAGTGGTTGTGAACTGGTAGAGAAGAAAATAGAAAAATGATAAAAGCAAATGAAATGAAAAGAGGTTTTGGAAAATAGTTTTAAAAACAAAATAAAGAAAAGAAGAAGTAGAAGAGGTAAGTGATAAAATAAAAGTGGTATTTTTTATGTTGAAGAGTGGTTTGAAAACAAAATGAAAAGAAGATTCATGACAACTAACTACTAATTGCTCCACTAATCATGTTAACCTCTTAGTGGTAGTTGTCTCACATGGATCCTTGGCCATCACTAGTCCTTGGCTTTAAGAGACGATACAAAGTATGGCACATAAGATGGTTTCTCACATAAAAACTTGCATCAAGAGCAAGCTAATACAAATCTTAGATTATCAAAACCATTAGAAGTAAGCATGAAATAAGAGAGAGCTTGGTTAGCAAGTTAGATGTTTGATTGAGGTTTATCTGCATAAAAATATAGAATTTCAGAACTTTAGAAATAAAATGTGCAAGTACTCAATACTATCACTATAGCAAGTGGCTATGCGGGTCGTGATCTACAAGGAGGGACTAGCGATAGAAGCTTTTTTAGTAAGTTCTCTTTTTTGCTACAATCAATGGCTAAAATTCTTCTTTTAGTTCTTCAAAGAAATGAAAAAGAGTTAGAGTTAAGTTAGGAAGAAAGTGGTAGATAAAGAGGTGGAGAAAATGAAAGTGGATATGTACAAAGAAATTGAAAAAGATTGAAAGAAATTTGAAATATTGTGGTGTTGGTAATTTACACTAAAATTAAAAGAAAAGAAAACTAAAACCTAAAAAGTTACTTACCTCTTCAGCGCATGCTTACCTTTGACCCGTATTGACGATGTACCTTTGCTTGAAGGCGAGAGAAGTATGACAATTAGGATCTTGGCCATTCCCGTATTACACTATGAATTGAAGGGGTAAGCTACACTACCATAGAAATGGATGTCCATCACCATAAGCCATCAACGGTACTTGCAAGGGTAAAGCAACTTTGAGGCTATCGTTTCATTTGGATCCACAAACACTGAAGAGGGAAGTAAACGAAAACAAGAGGAAAGAAGAAAAAGAAACTTCGATTCGATTTAAATAACAATGGAAGAAAAGATCACTTACACCGGTGTCACCTTCAGTACAAGCTTGCTCTCATTCCTCCATGAAAGTATCCTCTCCTCTCAGTTACATAAAGAAAATAAAATTACATGAAAGAAAATAAAAACCTAAGTTACAAACTAAAAATTAGCCTAAATTCTACTCTCTGCTTGGTCGTCCCTTGTGGTCTCTGAAAAACCCTGTATTTATAGGCAAAACCCAACAGATGAGAGCGTACGAAGACAGGGGGAGCAAACACTCCCCCTAACTCTCTAACAAGCTGCGAAAACGGGACTTTTGCCACGTTTTCGTGATCTGGCCACACCCTATTAGTGGTACTCGCTGGCTTCGCGATTTGCTTTTATCTTGTTCTGGATTTCTCGTTTCAGCTTCAGAATTTGATGAAACGGCTTTTGATCTTGGGCTTTAACCAATAGATTTGTAGAGATTTATTTTAACTGGTTTCCAACCGATCTGATTTGCCTTGATTTGCCCCAATTTTCTGATTTTGAATTAATTCTAAATTAAATCAGAATTTTGATGGGCTTTGGGCTCGTTTCTCTTTCCTTTTCTTTTGCCATGGGCCTTCAAATAAATTAGACAAAAATTAGTATTAAAAGTAGAGTTTATTATATAATAAGTATGAGAATATGATAATAATTATGCAATATCAGCGACCGATCACACTCTCATACCTTTCTTTTGCTCGTCCTCGAGCAAAACAACAAAACTAAACCAAAGATTTATTAGACCACTTTCGCAGGTCATGTGATTGCATTGAGCATGTGCAACAAGCCGTTAAACCTCTAGTTTCTCCCTAGAGGACGAGTTTTGTCTCGTGAGGGTTTTCAGTAGATTGCACCCACAAAATCCATAAAGAAAGAGAAACATAGAGTTAGTATTTTCGAAAAACATTTTGAAAGAGAAAAATATTTGAAATATTATTGTAAGATTTAAGTAATCTATAAGTTATAGGAAAACTGACTTTTTCATTCCTAAACTTAGTCTCTATTCAAAAATTTGTTATCAATCAAAGTAAGGAGTCAAATTGTACTTCTTATCTAGTCTATTACTTTACTCTAAGTCATATGCATCTTCGTGACCGTGAAAATTTTGACTAAGGGTTTTTTTTAAACTCTAACTCTTATGCCTTATTTATTTATTTTTTATTTTTGGTGGTATTATTCCTTAGTTCTATTAGGCTTTCTAATCTGCACATGTAACAAGCCTTTAATCGGTGACTTCCTAACCAAACGGTCTTAGGGCACTGGGTGAAAAACGCCCCAAGGACTTAAGGACTCGAGCAAATAAGGCCACAAAACTAAGAATTTTATTATATTTAGGCAAGAATACTTATGCTTTTGAGGCACAAATACCCAGTTTAATCAGAGAATTTTATATATATATATTTCTTTCTTTTTTTTAAACTTATCTAATCATCTTTTGCATAAATACCAAGGCTGCTTAGGCCAAAGCACCTAGCTAATCAATAATTAGATTTTGTTTATTTTTCATAGATATACATATATATTATTTTATATAAGGCATAAGAATCTTTGTTTTTGAACCCTAAGTGTGTAAGTGTATAAAGTGCGTATATTTCATCAAGGCAAGATCAAGACTAAATTACTTTGACAATTATCTTCCTAACTCTAAAAATTAAACAAATAATTTTATTTTGACCAAGTATAAGAAATCCTAATTATGATCCTCCTATTCCTTAAAATTGACTTAATTTCTTATAAAAATTGTCAAAATATTATTTCTATTTTCAAAAGTTTTTTTTTAAAGTAAAGAAAATGTTAATTTTTTTCTTTTCTTTTTTTTAATAAAAAGGAAAACCTTAGTTATGTTAGACCCTCCCCCACGCCTATCTCATGCATTATCCTCAATGTATGAATTAATGCATAGATGCATGAAAAAAGAAGATAGGGAAGGAAAATATTACCTTAAGGTGGTGGTTTCTACTGGTGGTCTGATTGGTCCACGAAATGCGACCCAATCAAATTTTGTGGAGTTCGGAGGAACCCACTAGAAACCTCTCTAATATAACCCACTAAAATGATGGATATTTAAATAATTTTTATTAAGAATTTCACCCCATCTAATTTTCAAATTTCACAAATAATTTTGGAGTCAATTTTATCAACACTCTTGTCCCAAAATGGAGTGTGAAAAGATGGAATGATTGACTTGGACTTAGGAAGTACGGGAACTAATACCGACTCAGAAAAGTTAAGTCAAGTAAAGGTTCAGGAGTCGAGATTGGTTCAGGAAGTGAGTCCAAATTAAGAAGTTGAAACTCAAGTCCACATTCATTTCCCAATAACGGAATGTGACTTAACATTGGTGATTTAAGTTCAAGAATGACAGACGTGGGAATCGAAACTGACTTTAAAATATTACTCAAGTTGGGTAACAAAACAGGAGTCAATATTGATTCAAGAATTTGAACTGGATCACAAATTTGAGAATCTAGGTCACATTTCTCATTGAGTTCAATTTCATAGAAATGAGAACTTTTCAATTTATCAATGGGACTTTCAAAAGTATGAAATTGGTCAAGTTCAATATGATGATCATAAAAGATGGGCGATTCAATTTCATAATGAATTGGCACAAGATCCAATATTGACTCGGAAAAAAAATTGAAATCAAGCGAAGACACCGAGTCATTATTGAATCAGGAAGTAGAATTGAATTACCAAGTTGAGGTTCAGGATCATATTCATTCTGTTGGCCCAAAGGCCCATCAATCTAGTTTTGATGATAATCAACTCATGTAGTTATAGTACTAATGATCTTGTGTTTAATTAGTTTCAGATTCATGATCAAGATCTTAGTAGGTGTGTAGCTTCAACAAAGGATTTAAAGTCGAGTTTTGGAGCTAGCACGGTTTGGACCAAGTCAAAAAGATGAGAAGCCTTCAAGTGAAGACTTCAAGAAGATGAAGACTTGTGTCTAGGTTTGTTTTTAGAAGATTTTGTTTTTAGCTAAAATGTAAAGGATAGAATAGTTGGTGGATTGCTCAAGTATATCTTACACACACACACACTCTTGATTTAGAATGTTTTTCATAAAAGATTTCTTTTTAGAAAAGAACTTTTATTTTGACAAAATACCGTTTTGGTTTTTGGTATTCAAGTTTATATGTTTTAACCAAAACCGTATTTAGTGCTTAATGTCAAAAACATAGATATTTCACCATGTATGTGTAGTGGATCATATCCATACACTCTATGCTTTCAATGAGTTTAAAATATCTTATTTTTGTATTTGGAGATGTTTGGAAAATAAGTTTTGGAAAAATCAAGTTTTGGAAAATACAGTTTTTGTTTTGAGCCAATATTTTCAAGTTACAAAAATAGTCCAATTTGTTTGTAACATGCCTTGATTTTGTGCAAGCATGTTTGATTATCAAAGTATAACATTGAAACTATTTTTGAAGATTTCCTGTGAATTTATGGGATTTTATTTCAATCAAAATGTCAAACTTTTTAATCCCAGAAAACTGTTTCCTGGCTTCAGCCGGTCGACCACCGGTCAACCGAAGTCTGAAGTCGGTCGACCGGGCGGTCGACCGACGTGCACAGACGTGCACGCCAGTTCTGGCAGGAGGGCAAGTCGACCGACCCGGTCGACCGGTCGGTCGACCGGTCAGAGAGCAGTGCTCTCTGTATCCTAGCCACGGTCGACCGGCCGGTCGACCGCTGGCTCAACGGTCACAAAAATGACCATTGGCCGGTCGACCGGACGGTCGACCGACAGGCCAGCTGGATCCCAACGACTAGTTTTCCTAACTCTATAAATTTGAGGGCTTAGGTGCTATTTTATACAAGATTTCTAAGTGGTTTTTGAGATAGTTTTTCCAACTCTTTTAAGAGGTTTTCTCCACTTGTATTTGGGCCAAATACTTTCATTCAAAATGAGAGTTTATCAAGAGTGTTTTAAAAGTGATTTCTTGAGTTTTTCTCCACCATTTCCATCCTAGTTTTCTCACACAAACACTTAAGCTATCCATTGATTATTCATCCTATAAGAGTGTTATTGTGAGAGTGTTTTTGGTGATCAAAGTGTTTAGATCACCAGAGTTCTTTCTTGTACTTTGAGGAGGCGGACAAGTGTGTTCGCGTTGTTTCAGGTTCTAGTGAGAACTCTTTGTTTGAGGTGCGGCCTCGGCGAACCGGTGGGCTTGTGGTGTGTACGGGTGTAACCCCCTGATCCTTGATATACGTATCAACGTATCAGTACGCAATACGACGTATAATATTGATTTGACTTCCGTGGTAGTCCGATTGAGCTGATTTCAGTTTCAAAAATCATTTTCTAATATTTGAGATTTTTTAGGAGTTTCTGAAATTTTTTGGATTATTTTGGCAAATCTCCGTAGCGGTGTCGACCGATGCCGATAATAGGCTTTACGATTTTTTTTCACAAACGGAGTTATATTTTGAGAATCCGCTTTCACTATGTGTCTTAAAATCGTATTATCTACGTTAGCGTATTTTTGAGAATTTTTCTGAATTTATCGAAAATCCGGTCAAACCGGTGTCACCCAGTATCGGCGAGACACTCCGAGATTTTTAATTTGGAAACTGGATTGAATTTCTTCAAACTGTTTTCATATTTTGTCTCAAGATAATATTCTCTATTTTTTGTAATTTTTGAGCACCGTTCAGAGCTGGTCGAATTTTGGGCCAATATAATAATAATAAGAAATTAATATTTTAATCTTTTTCTTTTCCTTTCTTTTCTTTCCTCTTCTCCATTTCACTGGAGAGTTCCCCACCGCCTCTCCACCGCCTCTTCTCTCTCTCACCCCCCTATAAAAATCTTTCCCCTTCTCTCTCACCACCCAATCTCTTTCTCACTCACTCTCCTCTCTCTCACTCTCTTCTCTCTCTCTATCTCTCTCAAAGCTCTCTCTCTCCCTTTACAGCCCCTCTCCATCTCTCTCTCTCTGCAGACCGGCACCTCCCCTTTCGGCCACCGCGCCCCCGGCCGGAGGGCCCCTCCGGCCGCCATGGCCGCGTAGCCGCGCGGCCATGTCCAGGGCAGCAAAGGCTGCCCTGCCTTTTCCCACTCCCCCTCTCCTTTCCTCTCTCCCCTTTTCCCTCTCCCTTCCCCTCCCCCCTCTCTTCTCGCTGCCGGAGCAGCCACCGCGCGCGCCGGCGGCCGGGACCGCCGGAGGCGGGCCTCCCCCGCCGCCGGCTAGCGGCGCTGGCCAGCCATGGGCGCGCAGCAGCAGCAGCGCCTCGGCTGCTGTTGCTGCTGCTGTGTGAGTGTGAGTGTGTGTGTGTGTGTGTGTGTGTGTGTGTGTGTGTGTGAGTGTGTGTGTGTGAGTGTGTGTAGTTGGGTTCGGGTTCATACCCGAACCACTATAATCCTATGGGTTGATTGGAAACCCGTTACCCAATAAGCCCTACCCATTAACCCACTAACCCACTTCCACTTAAGGCATCGGGTTGGGGTATTGGATCCAAACCCAACCCGTTATGAGCCCAAACCCGCATCCAAACCCATTAAAGGTAATCTTACAGAAAACCCCCTGCTCCTTTTTAGTATTTACATTTAAATATTTTTATTACATATTTAACCCCATTTTATTATTTTTAGCGTTCGGGCGATATCGGGAGCATCCGGACTCCGATTTGGACGATTCTGGATCCGTTGCGATCGTGGGAAAGAGAGCTACCTTTCCGTGGCCAGTTTGTGAGTATTTTTATTTTATAAATTATATTTTACCATGTTTAGTGATATGCATTGATTGCTTTATGTGACAGATATTGATTAGGGATAAAATACGGTACGATTAATTATTAACTGGTAAGGATTGGACAGTCATTGTAAGAGGAATAACTCAGAAGATTGTTAGGTATTTCCTTATATAATATGAGGTAATAATAGGAACTATAACTACTGACATAGACAACTCGGACACTTGGGTATGTGGGAGACTTGACGGTTGATTAGATCTTATTAGGTGATGTACTGGATCCATATTGTTCTCCCAATGCAGGGGACGGTAGTGCTACCTACCAATTGCTCCATGAGCTCCCGTTACTTGATTATTGTTCTCCTCTTAGCGGAGGGCCCTGGTCTCAGCAGCCAGGGGTTTGTTTAAGGCCGTGATCCCGGGTATGCACGGTATACATCTACCCGATAAGAGCTCCTCGACCATGGGTTTCCAATTAACATAATAAACTAGTATACACATAGTGACGTCGGGAACACTTGTTATTTGGTTACTCTCTCGTTTGGATAATGGTACCCGTAGGCCATGTCCGGATGGGTTCGACTGGAGTGCGGGCTCCAGTATGAACTGCCAGTGGTATGGGACACTAGAAGAGAGTGATTAAAATACCAGGTGGTACTGATTGCTACAATTGTATAAATGATATGACTTGCCTGATACATGTATACTATTATTTAGTTGTACTTGTTCCTGCTCCTGATAGTTTATCCGCTATCATGTTCCATGTATACGTTGTTACTTTACCTGGTACATGTTACATTTCTGTGGTGGCATACTACGCATGTTCTGCATTGCATATATTCTGTTTGCTGTATACCTTACAGATATTATTATTGTATATGCACAACACCGTCTTATAGTTATATTGCGTCTGCCCATCTGCATGTTCACCATTGTCACGTCACCACTAGCATGTTCATTTCTACCACGTCACCACTAGACAACAGTGTTTATTAGATAAACTGGATACGACAAGAGACGTGACCCGATGATAACCGGCTAGGTAGTAATGATATTAAAAGATGACATATATTTCTTCTGCTTCTTATATGCTTATTATATGGTATCACTAGTATAACATCATGTATTATATATTATTATCATAATTGTATGATTATAGTATATATTACTGCCTCCTTCATTTTACCACTCACTAGGTCGCTTTCTGACCACCCTGGGTTTGCGTGCCCAGGTTGGAGATCCGAGTTATCGTTTTGGTCAGAGAGTCCATATGGTTCACATCAGAAACTCATCATTGAGACCATTCATAGGTATCCTTGTGCTTTGTTTCTGTTATCATATGTATCCCTGTTGTTCTATCTGTTGTGATCACTAACCTCTTTCTGCAGGTATTCTTGTACTTATTTCCTGCTGGAATCCTTATGTATATGGAGGCTATGTCCTGTACTGAGGCTTAACGTACGCGTGAGGTTGTTTTCACCTCGCGTATGTACGTCGCCATAACGTCCCCGTACCTGCGGGATCGGGGCGTTACAGAGTGGTATCAGAGCTTAGGTTCACACCTGGTGTGGGTAACCACCTGAGTCAATGCTTGGGCTCTTACCAACAGTACAGTCAGGTTCAGATTAACTGATCTGTATCTGAATTTGGGGTTCCAGCAACGAGTACAAGAATACTATGACCTTGACAATTCATTCCTTGACTCGTTTGTATTCCTTCCTTCCTTCTAGTTGTCAACCAGAACATCCGATTTTCTTCTCGCTTTCCTTGCATCGTCTTGCTTCCCATTCCTTCGGACTAGTTCACTACCATACTTCTCCATCCCGAGTTCCTTATAGATAACAGAGTGCGCAGCGGAAGTGTCGTGGACCCGTAACATTTAGGCTTTGGGGTTGGAAATATTGTTCTCCCACCTGATTTGAAATTTCGAGGACAAATTTTTTTGTAAGGTGGGGAGAAATGTAACCCTTGATCCCTGATATACGTATCACCGTATCAGTACGCGATACGACGTATAATATTGATTTGACCTCCGTGGTAGTCCGATTGAGCTGATTTCAGTTTCAAAAATCATTTTCTAATATTTGAAATTTTTTAGGAGTTTCTGAAATTTTTCTGTATTATTTTGGCAAATCTCCGTAGCGGTGTCGACCGATGCCGATAATAGGCTTTACGATTTTTCTTTTACCAACGGAGTTATATTTTGAGAATCCGCTTTCACTATGTGTCTTAGAATCGTATTATCTACGTTAGCATATTTTTGGAGATTTTTCTGAATTTATCGAAAATCCGGTCAAACTGGTGTCGCCCAGTATCGGCGAGACACTCCGAGATTTTTAATTTGGAAACCGGATTGAATTTCTTCAAACTGTTTTCATATTCTGTCTCAAGATAATATTCTCTATTTTTTGTAATTTTTGAGCACCGTTCGGAGCTGGTCGAATTTTGGGCCAATATAATAATAATAAGAAATTAATATTTTAATCTTTTTCTTTTCCTTTCTTTTCTTTCCTCTTCTCCATTTCGCTGGAAAGTTCCCCACCGCCTCTCCACCGCCTCTTCTCTCTCTCCCCAATAAAAATCTTTCCCCTTCTCTCTCTACCACCCAATCTCTTTCTCACTCTCTCTCCTCTCTCTCTTCTCTCTTCTCTGTCTCTCTCTCAAAGCTCTCTCTCTCTCCCCCTTTACAGCCCCTCTCTCCATCTCTCTCTCTCTCTGCAGACCGGCGCCCCCCTTCCGGCCGCCGCGCCCCCGGCCCGGAGCGCCCCTCCGGCCGCCGGCAGCCACGGCCGCGCAGCCGCGCGGCCATGTCCAAGGTAGCAAAAGCTGCCCTGCCTTTTCCCACTCCCCCTCTCTTTTCCTCTCTCCCCTTTTCCCTCTCACTCCCCCCTCTTTTTCTCGCTGCCGGAGCAGCCCCCGCGCCGCCGGCGGCCGGGACCGCCGCCGGCGGGCCTCCCCTGCCGCCGGCCAGCGGCGCTGGCCGGCCATGGGCGCGCAGCAGCAGCAGCGCCTCTGCTGCTGCTGCTGTGTGAGTGTGTGTGTGTGTGTGAGTGTGTGTGTTGTTGGGTTCGAGTTCATACCCGAACCCACTATAATCCAATGGGTTGATTGGAAACCCGTTACCCAATAAGCCCTACCCATTAACCCACTAACCCACTTCCACTTAAGGCATCGGGTTTAGGTATTGGATCCAAACCCAACCCGTTATGAGCCCAAACCCCATCCAAACCCATTAAAGGTAATCTTACAGAAAACCCCATGCTCCTTTTTAGTATTTACATTTAAATATTTTTATTACATATTTAACCCATTTTATTATTTTTAGCGTTCGGGCGATATCGGGAGCATCCGGACTCCGATTTGGACGATTCTGGATCCGTTTCGATCGTGAGAAAGAGAGCTCCCTTCCCATGGCTAGTTTGTGAGTGTTTTTATTTTATAAGTTATATTTTCCATGTTTAGTGATATGCATTGATTCCTTTTTGTGACAGATATTGATTAGGGATAAAATACGGTACGATTAATTATTAACTGGTAAGGATTGGACAGTCATTGTAAGAGGAATAACTCAGAAGATTGTTAGGTATTTCCTGATGTAATATGAGGTAATAATAGGAACTATAACTACTGACATAGACAACTCGGACACAGTCATCATACCTGCACAGGCACTGCCACTCGGGCCACTATGTCACCATCTGCTTGGACACTATTATGTCATGTATTGGATCAGAGTTAGATAACTATCGTCACATGTATACTGATCCATGGTATTCGATAACACTACACTGTCACTAGATATGACTGCAGGACACCGGCATTGCATGCACTGATAGTACCTATACATGTATCCCCGTTGCACAGATACTATGACACTGTCAGCGTTACAGACCCACCGATACACTCGACATAGTGATTGCATGGCAACCTTTGATACACTACACGGGACACTGTTATTGCATGTACATGTTGCACAGAAACTATGACACGTCTTACGTTCGTATTCATCTGCACCACTTCATGGCATACCGTCATGTCCTACATCGTTATCATCATTACATGGATTCTCGGCATATCACTGCTACACATGCATGTATGGTTTCTTTATTCTTGTCAGATGGATCCCCGTTCATATTACATGTATTATTGTTCCATGTTACCGTATTCATGTTATATGATTGTTTTCGGTTACTGATATGGAGATTCTCGTTACTCGACTTGAGAACTGTTGATATGCGATATGTGGAATCCCACATCTACTATTCCCTTTTCCCGTTATATTGTACTATGCTATCAACAGAGCTCACGTCCTGTGATCATGTTAACCGTATCATGTACTGTATTTGCTCTTGTTACATTGTATACTTGACATATCAGATCATTAAGCTAACTTGGGTATGGGGGAGACTTGACGGTTGATTAGATCTTATCGGGTGATGTACTGGATCCATATTGTTCTCCCACTGCAGGGGACGGTAGTGCTACCTACCAATTGCTCCATGAGCTCCCGTTACTTGATTATTGTTCCCTTCTTAGCGGAGGGCCCTGGTCTCAGCAGCTAGGGTTTGTTTAAGGCCGTGATCCCGGGTATGCACGGGATACATCTACCCGATAAGAGCTCCTCGACCATGGGTTTCCAATTAACATAATAAACCAGTATACACAATAGTGACGTCGGGAACACTTGTTATTTGGTTACTCTCTCGTTTGGATAATGGTACCCGTAGGCCATGTCCGGATGGGTTCGACTGGAGTGCAGGCTCCAGTATGAACTGCCAGTGGTATGGGACACTGGAAGAGAGTGATTAAAATACCAGGTGGTACTGATTGCTACTATTGTATAAATGATAAGACTTGCCAGATACATGTATACTATTGTTTAGTTGTACTTATTCCCGCTCCTGATAGTTTATCCGCTATCATGTTCCATGTATACGTTGTTACTTTACCTGGTACATGTTACATTTTCTGTGGTGGCATACTACGCATGTTCTGCATTGCATATATTCTGTTTGCTGTATACCTTACAGACATTATTATTGTATATGCACAACACCGTCTTATAGTTATATTGCGTCTGCCCATCTGCATGTTCACCTCTGTCACGTCACCACTAGCATGTTCATTTCTATCACGTCACCACTAGACAACAGTGTTTATTAGATAAACTGGATACGACTAGAGACGTGACCCGATGATAACCGGCTAGGTAGTGATGATATTAAAAGATGGCATATATTTCTTCTGCTTCTTATATGCTTATTATATGGTATCACTAGTATAACATCATGTATTATATATTATTATCGTGCTTGTATGATTATAATATATATTACTGCCTCCTTCATTTTACCACTCACTAGGTCGCTTTCTGACCACCCTGGGTTTGCGTGCCCAGGTTGGAGATCCGAGTTATCGTTTTGGTCAGAGAGTCCATATGGTTCACATCAGAGACTCATCATTGAGACCATTCATAGGTATCATTGTGCTTTGTTTCTGTTATCATATGTATCCCTGTTGTTCTATCTGTTGTGATCACTAACCTCTTTCTGCAGGTATTCTTGTACTTATTTCCTGCTGGAACCCTTATGTATATGGAGGCTATGTCCTGTACTGAGGCTTAACGTACGCGTGAGGTTGTTTTCACCTCGCGTATGTACGTCGCCATAACGTCCCCGTACCTGCGGGATCGGGGCGTTACAGAGTGGTACCAGAGCTTAGGTTCACACCTGGTGTGGGTAACCACCTGGGTCAATGCTTGGGCTCTTACCAACAGTACAGTCAGGTTCAGATTAACTGATCTGTATCTGAATTTGGGGTTCCAGCAACGAGTACAAGAATTCCATGACCTTGACAATTCATTCCTTGACTCGTTTGTATTCCTTCCTTCCTTCTAATTGTCAACCAGAACATCCGATTTTCTTCTCGCTTTCCTTGCATCGTCTTACTTCCCATTCGTTCGGACTAGTTCACTACCATACTTCTCCATCCCGAGTTCCTTATAGATAACAGAGTGCGCAGCGGAAGTGTCGTGGACCCGTAACATTTAGGCTTTGGGGTTGGAAATATTGTTCTCCCACCTGATTTGAAATTTCGAGGACGAAATTTTTTGTAAGGTGGGGAGAAATATAACCCCTGATCCCTGATATACGTATCACCGTATCAGTACGCGATACGACGTATAATATTGATTTGGCCTCCGTGGTAATCCGATTGAGCTGATTTCAGTTTCAAAAATCATTTTCTAATATTTGAGAATTTTCAGGAGTTTCTGAAAATTTTCTGTACTATTTTGGCAAATCTCCGTAGCGGTGTCGACCAATGCCGATAATAGGTTTTACGATTTTTGTTTCACAAACGGAGTTATATTTTGAGAATCCTCATTCACTATATGTCTTAGAATCGTATTATCTACGTTAGCATATTTTTGGAGATTTTTCTGAATTTATCGAAAATCCGGTCAAACCGGTGTCGCCCGGTATCGGCGAGACACTCCGGGATTTTTAATTTGGAAACCGGATTGAATTTCTTCAAACTGTTTTCATATTCTGTCTCAAGATAATATTCTCTATTTTTTGTAATTTTTGAGCACCGTTCGGAGCTGGTCAAATTTTGGGCCAATATAATAATAATAAGAAATTAATATTTTAATCTTTTTCTTTTCCTTTCTTTTCTTTCCTCTTCTCCATTTCGCTGGAGAGTTCCCCACCGCCTCTCCACCGCCTCTTCTCTCTCTCCCCTATAAAAATCTTTCCCCTTCTCTCTCTACCACCCAATCTCTTTCTCACTCTCTCTCTCCTCTCTCTCTTCTCTCTTCTCTCTCTCTATCTCTCTCAAAGCTCTCTCTCTCCCCCTTTACAGCCCCTCTCTCCATCTCTCTCTCTCTCTGCAGACCGGCGCCTCCCCGTCCGGCCGCTGCGCCCCCGGCCCGGAGCGCCCCTCCGGCCGCCGGCCGCCATGGCCGCGCAGCCGCGCGGCCATGTCCAAGGTAGCAAAGGCTGCCCTGCCTTTTCCCACTCCCCCTCTCTTTTCCTCTCTCCCCTTTTCCCTCTCACTCCCCCCTCTCTTTCTCGCTGTCGGAGCAGCCACCGCGCCGGCGGCGGTCCCGGCCGCCGCCGGCGGGCCTCCCCTGCCGCCGGCCAGCGGCGCTGGCCGGCCATGGGCGCGCAGCAGCAGCAGCGCCTCTGCTGCTGCTGCTGTGTGAGTGTGAGTGTGTGTGTGTGTGTGTGTGTGTGAGTGTGTGTGTTGTTGGGTTCAGGTTCATACCCGAACCCACTATAATCCTATGGGTTGATTGGAAACCGGTTACCCAATAAGCCCTACCCATTAACCCACTAACCCACTTCCACTTAAGGCATCGGGTTTGGGTATTGGATCCAAACCCAACCCGTTATGAGCCCAAACCCGCATCCAAACCCATTAAAGGTAATCTTACAGAAAACCCCATGCTCCTTTTCAGTATTTACATTTAAATATTTTTATTACATATTTAACCCCATTTTATTATTTTTAGCGTTCGGGCGATATCGGGAGCATCCGGACTCCGATTTGGACGATTCTGGATCCGTTTCGATCGTGGAAAGAGAGCTACCTTCCCATGGCTAGTTTGTGAGTGTTTTTATTTTATAAATTATATTTTACCATGTTTAGTGATATGCATTGATTGCTTTATGTGACAGATATTGATTAGGGATAAAATACGGTACGATTAATTATTAACTGGTAAGGATTGGACAGTCATTGTAAGAGGAATAACTCAGAAGATTGTTAGGTATTTCCTGATGTAATATGAGGTAATAATAGGAACTATAACTACTGACATAGACAACTCGGACACAGTCATCATACCTGCACAGGCACTGCCACTCGGGCCACTATGTCACCATCTGCTTGGACACTATTATGTCATGTATTGGATCACAGTTAGATAACTATCGTCACATGTATACTGATCCACGGTATTCGATAACACTACACTGTCACTAGATATGACTGCAGGATACCGGCATTGCATGCACTGATAGGTACTAGTACCTGTACATGTATCCCCGTTGCACAGATACTATGACACTGTCAGCGTTACAGACCCACCGATACACTCGACATAGTGATTGCATGGCAACCTTTGATACACTACACAGGACACTGTTATTGCATGTACATGTTGCACAGATATTATGACACGTCTTACGTTCGTATTCATGTGCACCACTTCATGGCATACTGTCATGTCCTACACCGTTATCATCATTACATGGATTCTCGGCATATCACTGCTACACATGCATGTATGGTTTCTTTATTCTTGTCAGATGGATCCCCGTTCATATTACATGTATTATTGTTCTATGTTACCGTATTCATGTTATATGATTGTTTTCGTTACTGACATGGAGATTCTCGTTACTCGACTTGAGAACTGTTGATATGCGATATGTGGAATCCCACATCTACTGTTCCCGTTTCCCGTTATATTGTACTATGCTATCAACAGAGCTCACGTCCTGTGATCATGTTACCCGTATCATGTACTGTATTTGCTCTTGTTACATTGTATACTTGACATATCAGATCATTAAGCTAACTTGGGTATGGGGGAGACTTGACGGTTGATTAGATCTTATCGGGTGATGTACTGGATCCATATTGTTCTCCCACTGCAGGGGACGGTAGTGCTACCTACCAATTGCTCCATGAGCTCCCGTTACTTGATTATTGTTCCCCTCTTAGCGGAGGGCCCTGGTCTCAGCAGTCAGGGGTTTGTTTAAGGCCGTGATCCCGGGTATGCACGGGTTACATCTACCCGATAAGAGCTCCTCGACCATAGGTTTCCAATTAACATAATAAACCAGTATACACAATAGTGACGTCGGGAACACTTGTTATTTGGTTACTCTCTCGTTTGGATATTGGTACCCGTAGGCCATGTTCGGATGGGTTCGACTGGAGTGCAGGCTCCAGTATGAACTGCCAGTGGTATGGGACACTGGAAGAGAGTGATTAAAATACAAGGTGGTACTGATTGCTACTATTGTATAAATGATATGACTTGCCAGATACATGTATACTATTGTTTAGTTGTACTTGTTCCCGCTCCTGATAGTTTATCCGCTATCATGTTCCATGTATACGTTGTTACTTTACCTGGTACATGTTACATTTTCTGTGGTGGCATACTACGCATGTTCTGCATTGCATATATTCTGTTTGCTGTATACCTTACAGATATTATTGTATATGCACAACACCGTCGTATAGTTATATTGCGTCTGCCCATCTGCATGTTCACCTCTGTCACGTCACCACTAGCATGTTCATTTCTATCACGTCACCACTAGACAACAGTGTTTATTAGATAAACTGGATACGACTAGAGACGTGACCCAATGATAACCGGCTAGGTAGTGATGATATTAAAAGATGACATATTTTCTTCTGCTTCTTATAAGCTTATTATATGGTATCACTAGTATAACATCATGTATTATATATTATTATCGTGCTTGTATGATTATAATATATATTACTGCCTCCTTCATTTTACCACTCACTAGGTCGCTTTCTGACGACCCTGGGTTTGCGTGCCCAGGTTGGAGATCCGAGTTATCGTTTTGGTCAGAGAGTCCATATGGTTCACATCAGAGACTCATCATTGAGACCATTCATAGGTATCATTGTGCTTTGTTTCTGTTATCATATGTATCCCTGTTGTTCTATCTGTTGTGATCACTAACCTCTTTCTGCAGGTATTCTTGTACTTATTTCCTACTGGAACCCTTATGTATATGGAGGCTATGTCCTGTACTGAGGCTTAACGTACGCGTGAGGTTGTTTTCACCTCGCGTATGTACGTCGCCATAACGTCCCCGTACCTACGGGATCGGGGCGTTACAGAGTGGTACCAGAGCTTAGGTTCACACCTGGTGTGGGTAACCACCTGGGTCAATGCTTGGGCTCTTACCAACAGTACAGTCAGGTTCAGATTAACTGATCTGTATCTGAATTTGGGGTTCTAGCAACGAGTACAAGAATACCATGACCTTGACAATTCATTCCTTGACTCGTTTGTATTCCTTCCTTCCTTCTAGTTGTCGACCAGAACATCCAATTTTCTTCTCGCTTTCCTTGCATCGTCTTGCTTCCCATTCGTTCGGACTAGTTCACTACCATATTTCTCCATCCCGAGTTCCTTATAGATAACAGAGTGCGCAGCGGAAGTGTCGTGGACCCGTAACATTTAGGCTTTGGGGTTGAAAATATTGTTCTCCCACCTGATTTGAAATTTCGAGGACGAAATTTTTTGTAAGGTGGGGAGAAATGTAACCCCCTGATCCCTGATATACGTATCACCGTATCAGTACGCGATACGACGTATAATATTGATTTGACCTTCGTTGTAGTCCGATTGAGCTGATTTTAGTTTCAAAAATTATTTTCTAATATTTGAGATTTTTTAGGAGTTTCTGAAATTTTTCTGTATTATTTTGGCAAATCTCCGTAGCGGTGTCGACCGATGCCGATAATAGGCTTTACGATTTTTCTTTCACAAACGGAGTTATATTTTGAGAATCTGCTTTCAGTATGTGTCTTAGAATCGTATTATATACGTTAGCGTATTTTTGGAGATTTTTCTGAATTTATCGAAAATCCGGTCAAACCGGTGTCGCCCTGTATCGGTGAGACACTCCGGGATTTTTAATTTGCAAACTGGAATGAATTTCTTCAAACCGTTTTCATATTCTGTCTCAAGATAATATTCTCTATTTTTTGTAATTTTTGAACACCGTTCGGAGCTGGTCGAATTTTGGGCCAATATAATAATAATAAGAAATTAATATTTTAATCTTTTTCTTTTCCTTTCTTTTCTTTCCTCTTCTCCATTTCTCTGGAGAGTTCCCCACCGCCTCTCCCCGCCTCTTCTCTCTCTCCCCTATAAAAATCTTTCCCCTTCTCTCTACCACCTAATCTCTTTCTCACACACTCTCTCTCCTCTCTCTCTCTTCTCTCTTCTCTCTCTCTCTATCTCTCTCAAGCTCTCTCTCTCTCCCCCTTTACAGCCCCTCTCTCCATCTCTCTCTCTCTCTCTCTGCAGACCGGCGCCTCCCCTTCCGGCCGCCGCGCCCCCGGCCTGGAGCGCCCCTCCGGCCGCCATGGCCGCGCAGCCGCGCGGCCATGTCTAGGGCAGCAAAGGCTGCCCTGCCTTTTCCCACTCCCCCTCTCTTTTCCTCTCTCCCTTTTTCCCTCTCACTCCCCCCTCTCTTTCTCGCTGCCGGAGCAGCCACCGCGCCGCCGCGACGGCCGGGACCGCCGCCGGCGGGCCTCCCCTGCCGCCGGCCAGCGACGCTGGCCGGCCATGGGCGCGCAGCAGCAGCAGCGCCTCTGCTGCTGCTGCTGTGTGAGTGTGAGTGTGAGTGTGTGTGAGTGTGTGTTGTTGGGTTCGGGTTCATACCCGAACCCACTATAATCCTATGGGTTGATTGTAAACCCGTTACCCAATAAGCCCAACCCATTAACCCACTAACCCACTTCCACTTAAGGCATCGGGTTTGGGTATTGGATCCAAACCTAATCCGTTATGAGCCCAAACCCGCATCCAAACCTATTAAAGGTAATCTTAAGGAAAACCCCCTGCTCCTTTTTAGTATTTACATTTAAATATTTTTATTACATATTTAACCCCATTTTATTATTTTTAGCGTTCGGGCGATATCGGGAGCATCCGGACTCCGATTTGGACGATTCTGGATCCGTTTCGATCGTGGAAAAGAGAGCTACCTTCCCGTGGCTAGTTTGTGAGTGTTTTTATTTTATAAATTATATTTTACCATGTTTAGTGATATGCATTGATTGCTTTATGTGACAGATATTGATTAGGGATAAAATACGGTACGATTAATTATTAACTGGTAAGGATTGGACAGTCATTGTAAGAGGAATAACTCAGAAGATTGTTAGGTATTTCCTGATGTAATATGAGGTAATAATAGGAACTATAACTACTGACATAGACAACTCGGACACAGTCATCATACCTGCACAGGCACTGCCACTCGGGCCACTATGTCACCATCTGCTTGGACACTATTATGTCATGTATTGGATCACAGTTAGATAACTATCGTCACATGTATACTGATCCACGGTATTCGATAACACTACACTGTCACTAGATATGACTGCAGGACACCGGCATTGCATGCACTGATAGTACCTGTACATGTATCCCCGTTGCACAGATACTATGACACTGTCAGCGTTACAGACCCACCGATACACTCGACATAGTGATTGCAAGGCAACCTTTGATACACTACATGGGACACTGTTATTGCATGTACATGTTGCACAGATATTATGACACGTCTTACGTTCGTATTCATGTGCACCACTTCACGGCATACCGTCATGTCCTATACCGTTATCATCATTACATGGATTCTCGACATATCACTGCTACACATGCATGTATGGTTTCTTTATTCTTGTCAGATGGATCCCCGTTCATATTACATGTATTATTGTTCCATGTTACCGTATTCATGTTATATGATTGTTTCCGGTTACTGATATGGAGATTCTCGTTACTCGACTTGAGAACTGTTGATATGCGATATGTGGAATCCCACATCTACTGTTCCCATTTCCCGTTATTTTGTTCCCGTTTCCCGTTATATTGTTCTATGCTATCAACAGAGCTCAGGTCCTGTGATCATGTTACCCGTATCATGTACTGTATTTGCTCTTGTTACATTGTATACTTGAAATAGCAGATCATTAAGCTAACTTGGGTATGGGGGAGACTTGACGGTTGATTAGATCTTATCGGGTGATGTACTGGATCCATATTGTTCTCCCACTACATGGGATGGTAGTGCTACCTACCAATTGCTCCATGAGCTCCCGTTAGTTGATTATTGTTCCCCTCTTAGCGGAGGGCCCTGGTCTCAGCAGCCAGGGGTTTGTTTAAGGCCGTGATCCCGGGTATGCACGGGATACATCTACCCGATAAGAGCTCCTCGACCATGGGTTTCCAATTAATATAATAAACCAGTATACACAATAGTGACGTCGGGAATACTTGTTATTTGGTTACTCTCTCGTTTGGATAATGGTACCCTTAGGCCATGTCCGGATGGGTTCGACTGGAGTGCGGGCTCCAGTATGAACTGCCAGTGGTATGGGACACTGGAAGAGAGTGATTAAAATACCAGGTGGTACTGATTGCTACTATTGTATAAATGATATGACTTGCCTGATACATGTATACTATTGTTTAGTTATACTTGTTCCTGCTCCTGATAGTTTATCCGCTATCATGTTCCATGTATACGTTGTTACTTTACCTGGTACACGTTACATTTTCTGTGGTGGCATACTACGCATGTTCTGCATTGCATATATTCTGTTTGCTGTATACCTTACAGACATTATTATTGTATATGCACAACACCGTCTTATAGTTATATTGCGTCAGCCCATCTGCATGTTCACCTCTGTCACGTCACCACTAGCATGTTCATTTCTATCATGTCACCACTAGACAACAGTGTTTATTAGATAAACTGGATACGACTAGAGACGTGACCCGATGATAACCGGCTAGGTAGTGATGATATTAAAAGATGACATATATTTCTTCTGCTTCTTATATGCTTATTATATGGTATCACTAGTATAACATCATGTATTATATATTATTATCGTGCTTGTATGATTATAGTATATATTACTGCCTCCTTCATTTTACCACTCACTAGGTCGCTTTCTGACCACCCTGGGTTTGCGTGCCCAGGTTGGAGATCCGAGTTATCGTTTTGGTCAGAGAGTCCATATGGTTCACATCAGAGACTCATCATTGAGACCATTCATAGGTATCCTTGTGCTTTGTTTCTGTTATCATATGTATCCCTGTTGTTCTATCTGTTGTGATCACTAACCTCTTTCTGCAGGTATTCTTGTACTTATTTCCTGCTGGAACCCTTATGTATATGGAGGCTATGTCCTGTACTGAGGCTTAACGTACGCGTGAGGTTGTTTTCACCTCGCGTATGTACGTCGCCATAACGTCCCCGTACCTGCAGGATCGGGGCGTTACAGAGTGGTATCAGAGCTTAGGTTCACACCTGGTGTGGGTAACCACCTGGGTCAATGCTTGGGCTCTTACCAACAGTACAGTCAGGTTCAAATTAACTGATCTGTATCTGAATTTGGGGTTCCAGCAACGAGTACAAGAATACCATGACATTGACAATTCATTCCTTGACATGTTTGTATTCCTTCCTTCCTTCTAATTGTCAACCAGAACATCCAATTTTCTTCTCGCTTTCCTTGCATCGTCTTGCTTCCCATTCGTTCGGACTTGTTCACTACCATACTTCTCCATCCCGAGTTCCTTATAGATAACAGAGTGCGCAGGCGAAGTGTCGTGAACCCGTAACATTTAGGCTTTGGGGTTGGAAATATTGTTCTCCCACCTGATTTGAAATTTCGAGGACGAAAGTTTTTGTAAGGTGGGGAGAAATGTAACCCCCTGATCCCTGATATACGTATCACCGTATCAGTACGCGATACGACGTATAATATTGATTTGACCTCCGTGGTAGTCCGATTGAGTTGATTTCAGTTTCAAAAATTATTTTCTAATATTTGAGATTTTTCAGGAGTTTCTGAAATTTTTCTGGATTATTTTGGCAAATCTCCGTAGCGGTGTCGACCGATGCCGATAATAGGCTTTACGATTTTTCTTTCACAAACGGAGTTATATTTTGAGAATTTGCTTTCACTATGTGTTTTCGAATCATATTATCTACATTAGCGTATTTTTGAGAATTTTTCTGAATTTATTGAAAATCCGGTCAAACCGTTGTCGCCCGGTATCGGCGGGACACTCCGGGATTTTTAATTTGCAAACTGGATTGAATTTCTTCAAACTGTTTTCATATTCTGTCTCAAGATAATATTCTCTATTTTTTATAATTTTTGAGCACCGTTCGGAGCTGATCGAATTTTGGGCCAATATAATAATTATAAGAAATTAATATTTTAATCTTTTTCTTTTCCTTTCTTTTCTTTCCTCTTCTCCATTTCGCTGGAGAGTTCCCCACCGCCTCTCCACCGCCTTTTCTCTCTCTCCCATATAAAAATCTTTCCCCTTCTCTCTCTACCACCCAATCTCTTTCTCACTCTCTCTCCTCTCTCTCTTCTCTCTTCTCTCTATCTCTCTCAAAGCTCTCTCTCTCTCCCCCTTTACAGCCCCTCTATCCATCTCTCTCTCTGCAGACCGGCGCCTCCCCTTTCGGCCACCGCGCCCCCGGCCCGGAGCGCCCCTCCGGCTGCCAGCCGCCATGGCCGCGTAGCCATGTCCAGGGCAGCAAAGGCTGCCCTGCCTTTTCCCACTCCCCCTCTCTTTTCCTCTCTCCCCTTTTCCCTCTCACTCCCCCCTCTCTTTCTCGCTGCCGGAGCAGCCACCGCGCCGCAGGCGGCGGGCCTCCCCCGCTGCTGGCCAGCGGCGCTGGCCGGCCATGGGCGCGCAGCAGCAGTAGCGCCTCTGCTGCTGCTGCTGTGTGAGTGTGTGTGTGTGTGTGTGTGTGTGTGTGTGTGTGTGTGTGAGTGTGTGTGTGTTGTTGGGTTCGGGTTCATACCCGAACCCACTATAATCCTATGGGTTGATTGGAAACCCGTTACCCAATAGCCCTACCCATTAACCCACTAACCCACTTCCACTTAAGGCATCGGGTTTGGGTATTGGATCCAAACCCAACCCGTTATGAGCCCAAACCCGCATCCAAACCCATTAAAGGTAATCTTATAGATAACCCCCTGCTTCTTTTTAGTATTTACATTTAAATATTTTTATTACATATTTAACCCCAGTTTTTTATTTTTAGCGTTCGGGCGATATCGGGAGCATCCGGACTCCGATTTGGACGATTCTGGATACGTTGCGATCGTGGGAAAGAGAGCTACCTTCCCGTGGCTAGTTTGTGAGTGTTTTTATTTTATAAGTTATATTTTTCCATGTTTAGTGATATGCATTGATTGCTTTATGTGACAGATATTGATTAGGGATAAAATACGGTACGATTAATTATTAACTGGTAAGGATTGGACAGTCATTGTAAGAGGAATAACTCAAAAGATTGTTAGGTATTTCCTGATGTAATATGAGGTAATAATAGGAACTATAACTACTGACATAGACAACTCGGACACAGTCATCATACCTGCACAGGCACTGCCACTCGGGCCACTATGTCACCATCTTCTTGGATACTATTATGTCATGTATTGGATCACAGTTAGATAACTATCGTCACATGTATACTGATCCACGGTATTCGATAACACTATACTGTCACTAGATATGACTGCAGGACACCGGCATTTCATGCACTGATAGTACCTGTACATGTATCCTCGTTGCACAGATACTATGACACTGTCACCGTTACAGACCCACCGATACACTCAACATAGTGATTGCATGGCAACCTTTGATACACTACACGGGACACTGTTATTGCATGTACATGTTGCACAGATACTATGACACGTCTTACGTTTGTATTCATGTGCACCACTTCACGGCATACCGTCATGTCCTATACCGTTATCATCATTACATGGATTCTCGGCATATCACTGCTATACATGCATGTATGGTTTCTTTATTCTTGTCAGATGGATCCCCGTTCATATTACATGTATTATTGTTCCATGTTACCGTTTTCATGTTATATGATTGTTTCCGGTTACTGATATGGAGATTCTCGTTACTCGACTTGAGAACTTTTGATATGCGATTTGTGGAATCCCACATCTACTGTTCCCGTTTCCCTTTATATTGTTCCCGTTTCCCGTTATATTGTTCTATGCTATCAACAGAGCTCAGGTCCTGTGATCATGTTACCCGTATCATGTACTGTATTTGCTCTTGTTACATTGTATACTTGACATATCAGATCATTAAGCTAACTTGGGTATGGGGGAGACTTGACGGTTGATTAGATCTTATCGGGTGATGTACTGGATCCATATTGTTCTCCCACTGCAGGGGATGGTAGTGCTACCTACCAATTGCTCCATGAGCTCCCGTTACTTGATTATTATTCCCCTCTTAGCGGAGGGCCCTGGTCTCAGCAGCCAGGGGTTTGTTTAAGGCCGTGATCCCGGGTATGCACGGGATACATCTACCCGATAAGAGCTCCTCGACCATGCGTTTCCAATTAATATAATAAACCAGTATACACAATAGTGACGTCGGGAACACTTGTTATTTGGTTACTCTCTCGTTTGGATAATAGTACCCGTAGGCCATGTCCGGATGGGTTCGACTGGAGTGCGGGCTCCAGTATGAACTGCCAGTGGTATGGGACACTGGAAGAGAGTGATTAAAATACCAGGTGGTACTGATTGCTACTATTGTATAAATGATATGACTTGCCTGATACATATATACTATTGTTTAGTTGTACTTGTTCCTGCTCCTGATAGTTTATCCGCTATCATGTTCCATGTATACGTTGTTACTTTACCTGGTACACGTTATATTTTCTGTGGTGGCATACTACGCATGTTCTGCATTGCATATATTCTGTTTGCTGTATACCTTACAGATATTATTATTGTATATGCACAACACCGTCTTATAGTTATATTGCGTCTGCCCATCTGCATGTTCACCTCTGTCACGTCACCACTAGCATGTTCATTTCTATCACGTCACCACTAGAGAACAGTGTTTATTAGATAAACTGGATACGACTAGAGACGTGACCCGATGATAAACGGCTAGGTAGTGATGATATTAAAAGATGACATATATTTCTACTGCTTCTTATATGCTTATTATATGGTATCACTAGTATAACATCATGTATTATATATTATTATCGTGCTTGTATGATTATAGTATATATTACTGCCTCCTTCATTTTACCACTCACTAGGTTGCTTTCTGACGACCCTGGGTTTGCGTGCCCAGGTTGGAAATCCGAGTTATCATTTTGGTCAGAGAGTCCATATGGTTCACATCAGAGACTCATCATTGAGACCATTCATAGGTATCCTTGTGTTTTGTTTCTGTTATCATATGTATCCCTGTTGTTCTATCTGTTATGATCACTAACCTCTTTCTGCAGGTATTCTTGTACTTATTTCCTGCTGGAACCCTTATGTATATGGAGGCTATGTCCTGTACTGAGGCTTAACGTACGCGTGAGGTTGTTTTCACCTCGCGTATGTACGTCGCCATAACGTCCCCGTACCTGCGGGATCGGGGCGTTACAACGGGACTAGAGAGTCCAAGAGTTCTAGTGGGAACTCCATTTAGGTGTTGCGGCACCGAGTGATCCGGTGGGATCGGTTTATAGTGGAAATCCTTCAAGGTGTTGAAGGCGGGGATGTAGAGCAAGTGTGCTCGAACCTCGAAACAAATATCCCGTGTTTACGATTGCTCTCTCTATCTCTTGTTTATATCTTGCATACTTACATTGCGTTTATCTTTATATGCTTGATATATTGTGTGCTCATTGATATATGCTTGGGGATTTTCAACCAAGAGAGCCAACGCGGCACCTCAACTCTTATTTAGAGGAATCTTGAGGAGTTAGTCCAGAGCCCTTCACGGGGAATTCGGCTACACTCTTGTGTTAAACTTGGTGTTTAGTGTAATAAGTTTTTAATTCCGCATTTAGTGACCATTAGATTAGCCATCACCTATTCACCCCCCCTCTAGGTGATTTTACAATTGGTATCAGAGCCAAGTGCTCTTGATTTGGGTCTTACAACGTAGAGTTAAAGATCCTTATTTTTAGGCTAATCACAATATTTGTACACACACTATGGACTTCATGTCACCACCCACTGTTGACATTCTTAACATCCAAACATGAAAGATTAAGATGTCTTTATACCTCAAAGGCCTAGGTATTCATGTTTATCTTGCTACAATTAAAGATTCATATGTTAATAATAGCAAGTATATTGAGGCTAACTCAAAAGCCATTCATGCTTTAAAGTCAACCCTAAATGATGAATATTTATCTAGGGTTTCTAACATTGACTCGACTTTTGTAGTTTGGAACACCATCACCTCCCTTGACGAAAAAGATCTATACTATGCGGGGAGCGACTCGGATGTTGGAAGCGACACTTCCAACGTATGCTATATGGTCTAAGGGGATAACCCCCTTGAGGTAAACACCAAATCCGAGCTAGATGAAGATGTTGACATGTCATATGATGAGGTTTCATCTTTTTGTCAACAATTACTTGAAAAATATGACATGATTAAAAAGGAAAATAAGAAAATGAAAAAGAATTTTGATTGTATGTTAAAGAAAATGATTCTTTCAAAAATAAGATTGCATGTTTTAAAAAAGAAAATGAGAATTTGAAAATGAGAATGTTTCCTTGATGTCTAAATTAAATGATCTTTGTGAAGGAAACACTTCTTTGAAAAATAAGATTATTTTGGTGGAAAAAGAAAAGGAAGTTGCTTTTCAAGAAAACACTTCTTTAAAAAGAAAAATGGTTGAAAAAGAAAAAGAAAAAGTTTCTAAAAAGAATAAGAAAAATGATTCTATATCTCATCATGCTTTACATGCCACCACTAATGAGATTAATGTTTTGAAAAATAAAATAAATGGTTTGAGCTCAACTTTGAGCACATGTGCATTCAATCACAAGAGATAGGAAACCTTGTTTTCAAAGAAACAAGTTCAAAATATTCATGCACATCATTCACATCATGCATATGTTACACGTCATGACCACACCCACACCCATATGCATCCTAAGGTGTACAAATGTACACATTGTGGCCGCAAAGGCCATTTAGCAAAATTTTGTTTTGATAAGATGCATCATTTAAATTTTGCTAATCAGAAAAATGTTTGGGTTCCTTACAGGACTAACCCCAAAGGACCCAAAAGAAAATGGGTACCAAAGTCCCCACCTTGTGTATTTGATGTAGGTGAGGGCTCTAACAAGACGTGAGAGATTTGGTGCCTTGATGGTGGATGCACATGGACATGATGGACACATATTTGATGCACTGCTATCAAGGAGGTTTGGTGGGACGACCACCATGTTTTGGAGATTTGGAGCATAGTTCTTTGGTTTGGAAACTATCTCTAAACTCCTAGTTTAGTTTACATGCATTTATGATTGATGATCTTTAGCATGTTTATGTTTTGTACTTCATGTGGTAAATACTAGTTTAAATGTAGTTTTTATCAAAACTTGTATTTATACGCGTATAAATAGTGAGCAACAAATTGAATCATATATGTTTGCACTTCATTGTTCATTTGTACTCATTATATGCACACGTATAGCCTAGTTTTGATGATTTTCCCATTTACACTTGTTTTGCCTATTATCATGTTTTTGCTTCATGTATATGCATTGTTTTTATTCAAATCTAATAAATATACATGTATACCCCTTGAGTCATTTGCTTCATGCAATATATATTATGGACTCTTTTTATGTTTGGGATATGTATGCATATTGTTAGGATTGGATAATATCATACATATACCTAGAAGTTTGTTTTAAGATGAAAAATGAATTTTCATGATTTTTGTTTTGATAAAAATGATATTCATGTTTGTGTTTTTGACCTTCATTGATTATTTTCATGAAAATGCTATTTACATGACTTTTGAACACTCACACTTTATTTGTTTTGTCATGACTTTGGTTCATGAACATATTTTTGAGCTTTATCGATCTTGAGTGTCAATTCTTGTGTATTTGGTGTGATTCATGAAAAACATATGTTTTGATGTTTTGAAGGATCTTTAACTAGTTTTTTTTCAAAAATTATCTTTAACTAGTTAATTATTCTTCATTTGGTAGTGATTTTCAATGCTAAACTATTTTCAAACCTATTTTTGAAAACCCCTACCTTCTATGGGCGGATGGCTGGGCGAGTATGCCTTGTAAGCTTAATTGAAAAATCCTTTATCTTGAGCATACAAAAGGGTGGTAGGTTATGAGTTATATACATGATTTACATTATTATTTTCAATTGGTATCTCAATTGATATTTTTGTATATACTCATATTTTGTTTATATATATGTATGCTTTTAAATTTCAAATAATATCAATTTCTATTGGTATTCTCTTCTCATACATATATATGATTTATTGGTGCTTGTTTTACAATTGGATTACATGTTTAAAAGCACAAAGTTTATGCTAAGCTTAATTCAAAACTTTATTTTCAATTGGTATCTCAATTGTAAGCTTATGCATTATTTTTCAATGGTATCAATATGCTTCTACTTCAAATTTGTTATAAATTTACAATTGATATCAACGTGTTTTACCTTTTTGAAAAATTCAAAATTTGTAATGTTTATTTACAATTTGGTATCTTAAAATGTTTTGATTTACTAAGATATCTCAAATTTGTTTTATTGAGAAAAATTCAAAATTTTGAAAGTTAAAAATGTTATGATTTATATTGCCTATATGCAAGGGGAGCTTAACATCTCTTCTACGTATAGATTCATGTTGAGTGTATCTTGTATTGAGGAGTTTGACAACTCTTCTCTATGTGATACACGTGTGTAGGGGGAGCTTCACATCTCCTCTTATGCATTACAGATTATGTGTTATGTGAATTAGGGCTTGTCATTCCTTCTTCATGTAATGCATATATGTAGGGAAGTTAACTTAGCGTTTTCCTCTTCATGAATGTATATCACATAAAAACCTTTTATTGATTTGATTTCACCCCTTATTGATTTCTTTGTTTCGGACAAAAAGGGGAAGGGAAAAATTTGATGATTTTGTTTTTTTACTTTAACCCTTTGTTGATGATTGACAAAAAGGGAGAGAAGTATTTGGTATATATGCATGTTTTCCTTACTTTATTCATAAAGGGGGAGTAGTATTTATGTTTATGCATATATGTTTTTGTTTTGCAAATAGGAGAAAAAGAATTTGATTTGTTTTATGCTTGATTACCATGTTTATCTCCATATATTTGCATACATGTTTATGAGCATTCATTGCATATTTATTCTTTATTTGTTATGCATAAGTTAAGCGGGAGCTTCCTTGAAGCTTTACTTTAATCCATACATATATAACTTCATGAGTTTTGTCATCATCAAAAAGGGGAGATTGTTGGCCCAAAGGCCCATCACTCTAGTTTTGATGATGATCAATTCATGTAGTTATAATACTAATGATCTTGTGTTTAATTAGTTTCAGATTCATGATCAAGATCTTAGTAGGTGTGTAGCTTCAACAAAGGATTTAAAGTCGAGTTTGGAGCTAGCACGGTTTGGACCAAGTCAAGAAGATGAGAAGCCTTCAAGTGAAGAATTCAAGAAGATGAAGACTTGTGTCTAGGTTTGTTTTTAGAAGATTTTATTTTTAATTAAAATGTAAAGGATAGAATAGTTGGTGGATTGCTCAAGTATATCTTACACACACACACTCTTGATTTAGAATGTTTTTCATAAAAGATTTCTTTTTAGAAAAGAATTTTTATTTTGACAAAATACCGTTTTGATTTTTGGTATTCAAGTTTATATGTTTTAACCAAAACTGTATTTAGTGCTTAATGTCAAAAACATAGATATTTCACCATGTATGTGTAGTGGATCATATCCATACGCTCTATGCTTTCAATGAGTTTAAAATATCTTGTTTTTGTATTTGGAGAAGTTTGGAAAATAAGTTTTGGAAAAATCAAGTTTTTGAAAATACAGTTTTTGTTTTGAGCCAATATTTCTATGTTACAAAAATAGTCCAATTTGTTTGTAACATGCCTTGATTTTGTGCAAGCATGTTTGATTATCAAAGTATAACATTGAAACGATTTTTGAAGATTTTTCGTGAATTTATGGGATTTTATTTCAATCAAAATGTCAAACTTTTTAATCCCAGAAAACTGTTTCCTGGCTTCAGCCGGTCGACCAACCGGTCGACCGAAGTCTGAAGTCGGTCGACCGGGCGGTCGACCGACGTGCACAGACGTGCACGCCAGTTCTGGCAGGAGGGCCGGTCGACCGACCCGGTCGACCGACCCGGTCGACCTTCCAGAGAGCTCTGCTCTCTGGAAAGGCCCCGGTTGACCGGGCGGTCGACCGGTCAGAGAGCAGTGCTATCTGTATCCTGGCCACGGTCGACCGGCCGGTCGACCGCTGGCTCAACGGTCACAAAAATGACCATTGGCCGATCGACTGGGCGGTCGACCGACAGGCCACCTGGATCCCAATGGCTAGTTTTCCTAGCCCTATAAATTTGGGGTTTCGGTGCTGTTTTATACAAGATTTCTAAGTGATTTTTGAGCTAGTTTTTCCAACTCTTTTAAGAGGTTTTCTCCACTTGTATTTTGGCCAAATACTTCCATTCAAAAGGAGAGTTTATCAAGAGTGTTTTTTAAAGTGATTTCTTGAGTTTTCCTCCACCATTTCCAACCTAGTTTTCTCACACAAACACTTGAGCTATCCATTGATTATTCATCCTATAAGAGTGTTATTGTGAGAATGTTTTTGGTGATGAAAGTGTTTAGATCACCAAGAGTTCTTTCTTGTACTTTGAGGAGGCGGACAAGTGTGTTCGCGTTGTTTCGGGTTCTAGTGAGAACTCTTTGTTTGAGGTGCGGCCTCGGCGAGCCGGTGGGCTTGTGGTATGTACGGGACTAGAGAGTCTAAGAGTTCTAGTGGGAACTCCTTGTAGGTGTTGCGGTACCGAGTGATCCGGTGGGATCGGTTTATAGTGAAAATCCTTCAAGGTGTTGAAGGCGGGGATGTAGAGCAAGTGTGCTCAAACTCGAAACAAATATCTCGTGTTTGCGATTGCTCTCTCTATCTCTTGTTTATATCTTGCATACTTACATTGCGTTTATCTTTATATGCTTGATATATTGTGTGCTCATTGATATATGCTTGGGGATTGTTTGCTAACACTAGTTTTCAACCAAGAGAGCCAACGCGGCACCTCAACTCTTATTTAGAGGAATCTTGAGGAGTTAGTCCAGAGCCCTTCACGGGGAATTCGGCTACACTCTTGTGTTAAACTTGGTGTTTAGTGTAATAAGTTTTTAATTCCGCATGTAGTGACCATTAGATTAGCCATCACCCATTCACCCCCCTCTAGGTGATTTTACACATTCTCAAGTTCAATTTTAGGAAAGAGATAACTTGCCAAACTGTCAATGTTATTTTTAAAATTTGGAGTTTGGGCAAGTTCAAATGGGTGTGCTGAAATAGAATCTTTTTTTCTAAAAGAACATGATTCTTTGGCTCTAACAGAATGGTTAGCGACATCAAAAATGGTCAAACGGTAAGAATGGAGAGTTTGGACCATTAGATATATGTAATGATTATGAGCGATTTGAGCCTGAGTTATACTTTCAAGCAGCTTTTCATAGTCGATTGGTTCATCGTTTTGTTGCGATTGGACTTGAAAATGTGAAATTTTGTTTTGGAATTTGTGGTGAAATTGTGAGCCCGTCAGATTTTGTGATTGTTTCTTGGATTCACGCATACTCATTTTCAAGTTTGATGATTTTCTATTTTGAACTGGTGAAATTGAGTATGAATCTTGGAAATATTGTGGACAAGGTGGATAAGGAGGACAAGTTGGTTGAAAATTGGACTAGGGAGAGGTAATTCCCCATTGACTCTGTGAAGAGTTGAAATTATTTTAAAAATTATGGTCATAAGATTGGGGGCATGGGTTATATTGATTCGAATAAGACCAATCCGGCACACTAGGTTGGTTAAAGTTATGATATGCCGGGTTGGTAACATCCGAAAAAGAGGTCGGGGTATAATATGGATTACCATTAAAATTGAAAAAATTATTGTTATAAGCCATATCATAGAGGAAATGTCAAACACAAACAAAGAAAAAAACAAATAAGCAAACAAATAAAAAGAAAAAAAATCTAACCTAAGTTAGGGTAAATCTTAGACCTAGACGACTCCTAACTAGTTAGACTATCCACAGGAGGTATATTGCTGAATCTGACCACAAGTTAATCGGCCAGGTAGAGGCAAGATTGGTGAGAGGTATCCGCGCAATAGCGACGAACCTAATTAAGCCAAACCACCAGCCTTCGGGGTTTCGCCCCTCAATTCCCAATCTTAGACACCGATTTGACAAGAGTCAAATTCAAATCAACTTCTCCCTTAGATCAGTCTCCTATTTGAGTCCGAGATGTCCTTAGAGCCAATGTCTACTCAGTTTTAATTAGGCTTGGGTTAGTGAGTGAGGAGATTGTTTGTGGGCTAAGGGAGGGTAATGACTTCCCTACCTTATTTTTTTATAGGACAAGCCCTTAAATCAATTTAGTGCAGTGTACAAGTATATAGAAAAAAGTAACACTCAAGCAATATTTCATACAAGAATGAACCTTATGCTAAATGCTATGCACACATACCTTGTCTCCAACACTCTTCAACAGTAAATAAAAAATGTAACGAAATAGACACGTGCCTAAATGCAAAGTCTAAATCATTTTTAGCACTTATAATTAACTTTTTACTGTTGTTTTAGAATGTATATACAGTGAGTCAAACAAGAAAATAAATGCTACAGATATTGAACTATGCAATTCAGCCAACTTGCAGAAAATACAAGTTAGTAGTTCACTCAGATTGCCACAGGAATGTAGCAAATCTGAGGGTTTCTGGGCTCTGCTTTCTTCAGCAGAGTCCAGGGCCACTTGTATATCCACTGCAGCAAAAATTCCTTGTTGTTAAATCTGTACACCAAAATAAAGAAGAAAGCTAACTAAAAATGTTAATTTAAAAAGAGAATAACTTACCGTCCATTCCCAGCAACGACGCCAAAATTTGATTGAGGTTTACCTGTACAAAAATACAGAATTTCAGAACTTTAGGAATAGAATGTGCAAGTACTCAATACTACCGCTATAGCAAGTGGCTATGCGGGTCGTGGTCCACAAGGAAGGACTAGCGATGGAAGCTTTTTTAGCAAGTTCTATTTTATGCTACAATCAATGGCTAAAATTCATCTTTTAGTTCTTCAAAAAAAAAAAAAGAAAAAGAGTTAAAGTTAAGTTAGGAAGAAAGTGGTAGATAGAGAAGGTGGAGAAAATGAAAGTGAAAATGTACAAAGAAATTAAAAAAGATTGAAAGAAATTTGGAAGATTGTGGTGTTAGTAATTTACATTAAAATTAAAAGAAAAGAAAACTAAAACCTAAAAAGTTACTTACCTCTTCGGCGCCTGCTTACCTTTGACCCGTATCGACGATGTACCTTTGCTTGAAGGCGAGCAAAGTATAACAAATAGGATCTTGGCCATTCCTGTATTGCACTATGAATTGAAGGGGCAAGCTACACTACCATAGAAATGGATATCCATCACCATAAGCCATCAACGACACTTGCAAGGGCAAGACAATTTCGAGGCTATCGGTTTCATTTGGATCCACAAACACAGAAGAGGAAAATAAATGAAAACAAGAGTAAAGAAGAAAAAGAAACTTCGATTCGATTCAAATAACAATAGAAGAAAAGATCACTTACACCGGTGTCACCTTCAGTACAAGCTTGCTCTCATTCCTCCATGAAAGTATCCTCTCCTCTCAGTTACATAAAGAAAATAAAAATTACATGAAAGAAAATAAAAAACCTAAGTTATAAACTATAAATTAGCCTAAATTCTACTATCTGTTTGGTCGTCCCCTGTGGTCTCTGAAAAACCCTGTATTTATAGGCAAAACCCAACAGAGGAAAGCGTACGAAGATAAGGGGAGCAAACACTCCTCCTAACTCTCTAACAAAGCCACGGAAACATGGCTTTTGCCGCGTTTCCACGGCCAGGGTGTGGCCAGGTGGCCACACCCTGCTGGTGGTACTCCCTGGCTTCGCGATTTGCTTTTATCTTGTTCTGGATTTCTCGTTTCAGCTTCAGAATTTGACGAAACGCCTTTGATCTTGGGCTTTAACCAATAGATTTGTAGAAATTTATTCTAACTTGTTTTCAACCGATCTGATTTGCCTTGATCTGGCCTGATTTTCTGATTTCGAATTAATTCTAAATTAAATCAGAATTTTGATGGGCTTTGGGCTCGTTTCTCTTTCCTTTCCTTTAGTTATGGGCCTGCAAATAAATTAGACAAAATTAGGATTCAAAGCATAGTTTTATTATATATTAAGTATGAGAATATGATAATAATTATGCAATATCAGCGACCGATCAATGTTAGATCCATCATCATGAGCCATCAATGGCTCTTGCAAGAGCAAGGCTTTGTAGATGCTATTAGATTCATGTGGATTATCAAGAAAGGGTTAGATAATTAGTGGTTAGTAGTTGATTGCCATGAAATGAAAGTTAGCTAGTCATGTTAGAGGTTAGAGAAGAAACCATTAATGAAAAGAGGAAGATTACATGGATTGTCACTATCTCTTACATCAATCTCTCTCTCTGAATCTCTCTGCCCTAATACATGAATCTAAAAGAAAATAAAAATATAAAAGAAAGAAAAAAAACACCTACACTAAAAGATAGAAAACCTAACCTATTTTCTAATCTGCTTGCATTTCAGCTAAACCCTGCAGTATTTATACGCAAAAGGAGGTTCCAGAAGACAAGACGAGTCACGCGTCGAAAATCGACGCGTGGGCTCAACATAGGGCCGCGGAAACGTGGCCATAGCCACGTTTTCGTGGCAATACTGGGGACTTGGGTCCCTGGTTTTGGTGCGTGGGTTCGTTTTGTTTCGGGAACCATCCAGATGTGCTTATATTCAGTTATTTCTGCCCAGATTCTCGTCTGACGTGCGCAAGGGTTTAGGTTCAATGATCTTCTAGAAGCTCCCTTGCTTGGCCTCCAAGAAATACGGATTTATTATCCAAAAATGGGTTTAATTAAGTTCTTATTACCCTTTTGTCCCTAGATTCTTGATTTATCTGCAAAGTAGACCAAAACACAATTAGAAATGATATATTATTCATAAATCGGTAGGAAAATGTGATATAATAATGCAGAACTGTAGACTAATCACACCCCCACACTTATCTTTTTGCTCGTCCCGAGCAAAACAAGAAAAGAAAAACTATACTACAAATGTTATTACACCACTATCGTAGGTGACGCGATTGCACTGAGCATGTACAACAAGCCGTTAAACCTCTAGGTTTACCCTAGAGGTGGAGTTTTGTCTCCTGAGGATTTTCAGTGGATTGCACCCACAAAATCCATTAAGAAAAAAGACAAATGTTAGTGTTTTGAAAACTCATTTTGAAAGAGAGACAAGTTTTCAAAATATTTTTGCAAAAATATAAGCGATCTAAGATCATAAGTTCACCAAAAATTATTCTTCCTTAAACTTAGTCTATATGCAAGATCTTGTCTTCAATTAAGGTAAGAATTCAAAATTGGATTGAATATTTTATCCTTCATAAAACCTAGATAATCTGCACTTTGTGATAGTTAAAATTTCTGGGATTTCAACTCTAACCATCAAGCCATTTATTTTGATATATATTTTTTCTTTTTCTTTTTTTTCTTCCCTTAGTTTTCTTAGGCTTTCTAGTTCACCAGGTAGTGAGCCTTTACCCAAACCAGATGGTCTTAGGGCAACAGATGAGAAAACATCCCTCAGATTTAAGGACTCGAGTAAACAAGGCCACAAAACTAAGAGAGATTATTTGTTCCTTATTACCACTTTTAAGCGCGAATAATCATGCTTCTTAGGCATAGTTATCCAGCTTAATAAGTGATTTTTTTCTGTTATATATAATATATATAATTTTCTTTTTATTTATTTTTGTTTTATGGTATTTTAGGTCTTTGTTTTCATCCCAAAAATTGTGTTTGTGTGAAGTGCAAACCATCTAAGGCAAAAAATTCAAGATAAAATTATCTCCCCAATCTTTTATACTTAACTTATAATTTTAAACAAGATCTATTATTTTGACTAGGTTTAAGATGTCATAATTAAGGCTTCCTTAATTTCTAAGATCATCTTAATTTTCTTAAAAGAGATCAAAACTTTGTCTCTTATTTCAAAAAGTTTTTAAGAAAGAGAAAAATTCTATACAAAAGGGAAGATTTCTAAAAGCATCCTAAAAGAAGTGAAAAAGAAAGAAAATTTAAAAACTCTATGTTAGTAAACCCTCCCCCGCACTTATCTCATGCATTGTCCTCAATGCATCGTGATGTATGTATGCATGAAACAAATAGAGAGGGAAGAAAAAATCACCTCAAGGTGGTGGTTTTGATGGTGGTCTGATTGGTCCATGATTAGTCTCTAATTTTGCATAATTTTCATCACATTCTCATATTTATTTCATGTAAAATTTTGCTAATAAAACCTTGCTTGCTTGATCCTAGGTCCATGGTGTGCAAATGAAGAAGAAGACCTAAATCACCATTTAATTGGTGATTAAAAGCCTACCAAGTAGCCATTGACTTTAGGGTGAAGATTTTGTCAGGCCAGGGCGTCAATCACAAATCCAGAAGTTAGGTGGACAGAAGACAGACTGGGCAGCGCGCTGCCCAAAATTGGGCGCGCGTCGCCCAGCCTGGGCCGCGGAAACGTGGCCCTTGCCGCGTTTCCGCGGCACTTTGGGCGGCGCGCGCGCTCACGTTTTGGGCCACGTGCTGTTCACGTGGCCCCTTTCCCCTGATGCCTATAAATACCCCCCTGGGGTCTTCAGTTTGAGCAGATCAGAGTTAGAGAAAATTTTGTAATCTTGTTTCTAGTTTGTAGTTGTTGTTGTTGTTGTTCTTCTAGTTTTAGGTTTTAGCCATTAAAGTGAAAGAGAGAGTGTGTGTAAAGAGTTGTATTTGAAGGGTGACAAGATAATACAAGTACTACTTCTCTTCCTTCTTTCCATTTACTTGTCTTTGCATTTACTTTTACTTCATTGTTGTAGTGTAAACTTGTTGCTCTTTACTTCTTCCCTTTATTTGTTTCTCGTTGTAGTGTAACTCTCTTCTTTTCCACTTCTTTTCCTTGTTGTTTCTTTTCTTTTTATTGCTAACTAACTCTCTCATTAGCATGGCTAATTAACTACTAACCCACTAATTTCTAACACTTGTTTGATAACCCGCATGAGTCAATAGTGCCAAACAAGCCTTGTGCAAATGAGAGGTATGACATCTTAAGACGAGGGTTCTAACTCTAACTTCCTACAAGTATTTACCTTCACATATTTCATACTTAAATGGCTTTTTGACGATCTATGAGTTTTGTACTTTGTTTGTTGTTATAAGTTAGAGACTTTTTCCTTTAAACTTTGCCGATATCAATAGTGCACTCGAGTCTTCCCTTATTCTCTCCTTCTATCGGATCTTGATATGGGAATGTCCGAGTTTTTGCCGTGTAAGGCTAAGTTTTAGGATGAACTTTCACTCGATTTTCACGTGATTAGTTCCAATGCACCAGGGTTGTGTTTGCCTATGATCCATCGTGAAGCTATCTTCAAAAAGTTAGAAATTAGTGGGAGCACTTAGTAGGAAGTTAGCCATGCATTTTTACAACTAAGAAAAAAAAAATCACTTTTTACAAACCACCCAAACATTTTCTAACAATTCTTCAAACACTTGTTTTCACTTTCAATTCTTTATTTTGACACAAAGAACTTTCTTTCTTCTTGAACTTTGAAAGCCACATCAAGCTTCCATCGCTCTCCCTCCTTGTGGATACGACCCGTATAGCCACTTCGCTACTACGGAAGAATCGCAAAAGCAGTAACATCAACCACACTCCCTTCTACTTTTCTTGTGCTTGCTTTTTGCCGATCAAATTTTGGCGCCGTTGCCGGGGGGAACGGCTTTATTGTTCACTACTAAAGATTGTTCTTTGTTTTTATGTGTAGGAGAAGAACCAAGGAGCTTACTATCACGGGAAGCAAAAGAGGTGGCCAAGGACATTGCGCGAGGATTCATTTGCCCTCGGAAAAATTCGTGAAAAAGCGAGTTTTTCCGATTGAAGTACTAACTAACTCGTTTGCAGGGTTGCCGAGCGCCGCTAAAAAAAAAATTTTGCTTTCTAATTTTTTAGTTTCCTTGGATGCTTCACCTATATGCATGTGTAATAAATTCAACAGAAATTCACTTGTTGCTTAATTGAAATTTGGATTAGACCTTTGCATATAGGGCACGTGTCTATTTCAATTCATTTCAATTTCTGTTGAAGAGTACTGGAGACAAGGTACGTGTGCATTCATATAGAATAGGACCAACATTTTGAAGTGATTTAGCGCTTTGAGTGTTACCTTGTTGTGAATAAACTGTACACTTGTACAATTGACTTTAAGGCAAAAACCCAAATAAACAAGATAAGGTGGGGATTTCATCACCCTTCCTTAGCCCAAAAATCATCTCCAAGTGCACTCACATTTTCCCAAGCCTTAACTAAAAATCAATAGACGTTGGCCCTAGGGATATCTCGGACTCACTAAGAGATTAACCGAGGTTAGAAATTGTAAGAACTATACTCCTGCAAAATCGGTGTCTAAGGAAAGTGGATTAAGAGGTAAAGCCTCGAAAGCTCCGTGGTTTGGCATAATTAGGCCCGTGGCTCTGCCCGGATACCTCCCCCCGAGCTTTGCCCTTTCCTGGCCGATTAGCTTGTAGTCGAGTTCCTGCAACAACCTTCCCCGGAGAATCGACTAGTTAGGAGTCGTCTAGGTCCAGGTACCTTAGACTAAGGCTTGTGGTTGTTTTTCTTTCTTTTGTTTGTTTTTAGTTCTTTTTTGATTGTTTGTTGTCTTCACGTTGGTTGTGGTGTGCTGCATGCAAGAGTGGGTGAGAGATCCGTCAACTTTCAGATTAACAAGAAATACTTCTCTACCCTTGCATTCAGAACCGGTGATGGTGTCACTTCAGGATAGATTTTACCCGATCAGAACTTCACTTCCATCTTGCATAAAACTTCCTGAAGCAAACGGTAATAATTTCGAGTTAAAGCCCCAATTCATTAACACTCTTCCCAAATTTCATGGTTTAGAATTAGAGGACGCATACTCTTTGTTAGGGAATTTGAAGAAGTATGCCTCATGATGCGTATACCCCAGTTAGGAGACGATGCCGTTAGGTTACGTTTCATCCCTTTTTCCCTAAAGGACCTAGCTAAGAAGTGGTTGTACAGCTTGGCAGCAGATTCAGTAACGACCTGGGATGATTTCGTCAAGGCCTTCTTGAAGAATTCTACCCCATTCACAAGACTGCCCTCATTAGAAAGAACATCATACAGTTTAAGCAAGACCCGAGCGAACCATTTTGGAGATACTTTGAGCGATTCAAAGATCTCCTCGCTCAGTGCCCTCATCATGGCTTGGAGAAATGGCGTCAATGCCAGATTCTCTACGATGGTCTAGATTATCAGACAAGACCCTGTTAGAAATGATGTGTCAGGGAGGGTTCTTGCAGAAGGATGAGAATCAGGGTTGGGATTTATTTGAGGACTTAGCGGAGAAAACGCTGCAATGGGAGCCAGCCTCGGAAAAACCTAGGAATTCACAATCTATAGCTTCAAGAGGAGGGCTCCTATCCTTAGAATCATCCATAGCTGTCGAGGCTAAGATTGCTACCCTAATGAGAAGGATAGAGGCTCTAGAAACAAAAGAGCCTGCTAGTGTCAACCAGATCAACTCACCACCAATTCACAATCCGGGTTGTTCATATTGTCAGGCACCGAATCATGTCTTTGAAGAGTGTCCTGTTTTCCATGCCCAGCAAGTGCCACCGAACACATAAACGCGGCTTACTCACGGCCGCCTCACAACCCCTACTCGCAGACCTACAATCCCGGCTGGAGGAATCACCCAAATTTCTCCTGGGCCCCAAACAATCCTCCCAGACCTAATTTTTCCGACAACTTTCACCATCCTGCTCCTCCACCACCTTTTCCCAGTCAAGCCCCATCTTCGTCCTCCCAAGGCTCTCTAATGGAAAAGAAAATCAGTAAATTGGAGGAGAGCATAGAGGCTTTCATTAAGTCCCAGGCTGCTTTCAAGCAGAACCAGGGACAAACTCTGAATAGTCATTCACAGGCCATATCAAGGTTGAAATTGCAGATGAGCCAGTTAGCCAGCTCCCTAAGTGAAAGACCTAAGGGTACTTTGCCTAGTCAGCCATTAGGTAACCCAAAGCCTCCAACCAAGCATATGAAGTTCAGGATCCATCAATTAACCAGTGTAATGCTGTTCACACACTGAGATCTGGAAAGAAGGTAGACAACCAGGTCTACCAGCAGAAGAGTCCAGTCCATCCTGATCCTACTCAAGCCTCCACCTCTGCTAGTTCCTCCCAATCCACTCCACAGACATCTGACGAGGACAAAGCTGCTGAACAAGTTCACAAGCCTGTAGCACCCTTTCCAATAGGCTTAGGAACAATAATAAAAATATGCACATGGAGAAAATGCTAGAGATGTTCAACTAGGTTAAGTTAAATGTGCCACTTCTAGACGCTATCCAACAAGTCCCGGCTTATGCCAAATTTCTAAAGGATATGTGTACTAAGAAGAGAAAGATCAATGTGCCCAAGAAAGTGTTCTTGGCCACTAACATAAGCGAAATTCTATCTGGTCCCATTCCGGTGAAATACAAGGATCCTGGATATCCCACCATTTCCTGCACCATAGGACAGACCGAAATCAGTAGAGCGCTTCTTAACCTGGGAGCAAGTATCAACTTGCTACCTCTCTCAGTATACCAGCAACTTGGGTTGGGTGAGCTAAGCCCAACTCGAGTCACCATTCAGCTAGCTGACCGATCTGTGAAGATCCCAAAGGGGAAATCACAGATGTCCTCATCCGGGTCGGGGATTTCATTTACCCCGTTGACTTCATTGTGCTTGAGACCCAACCTGTGTCCAATTTAGGTCTCAAACTCCCATCATCTTAGGGCGCCCATTCCTTGCTACAGCCAATGCCATAATCAACTGTAGGAACGGGTCCATGCGATTAACTTTCGGAGACATGACGAAGGATGTCAATGTCTTCAATCTTGGAAGACAACCTAGGGATGTCAATGATCAGACATTTGAGGTCAATTCTATTGAAAACCTGACCAGTGAACATGAGGAATGCATGGAGATAGAAGCTGAGGCAGAGTTTGATCTGGAGGCTGAGGATTTTAATCTAGATCAGATCGTAGATTCAGCAGTGGATTGGGCATCAAGCCCCAGTGTACCCCATCTAAGGATCGAAAGCCATAGATTCCTCCAATGAAGCAACACCTTCCTTAGAGTTGAAAGCCCTGCCTGAACATCTCAAGTACGCCTACCTGGGCAGAAAGGACACCTTACCAGTCATCATAGCATCCACCTGACTGAGCAACAAGAGGACAGCTTAATGTCTATTCTGGAAAGACATAGGGAAGCCATTGGATGGACAATGAAGGACATCAAGGGAATAAGTCCAGCCATAGTGCAACATAGAATCCATTTAGTCGATGAAGCAACCCCTAGGAGGGACCCACAACGTAGGCTTAACCCTCTCATGCAAGAGGCAGTGAAGGCTGAAATTCTGAAACTATTAGATAATGGGATCATTTATCCCATTTCTGATAGCCAATGGGTTAGCCCGTCATGCGGTCCCAAAAAGGCTGGCTTTACGGTAGTAGAAAATGAGGAAAAAGAGTTGGTACAAACAAGATTGCTACCAAGGTTCGTGTTTGTATCGACTACAGGAAGTTGAATGCTGCTACCCGTAAAGACCATTTCCCGCTACCCTTCATCGACCAAATGCTTGAGCGTTTGGCTGGACATGAGTACTACTGCTTTCTTGATGGGTACTCGGGATACAATCAAATCCCCATTGCTACAGAAGACCAGGAAAAGACAACGTTCACTTGCCCGTTCGGAACCTTTGCTTATAGGCGCATGCCTTTTGGATTGTGCAATGCTCCTGCAACGTTCCAACGGTGCATGCTTAGTTTGTTCTCTGATATGGTGGAACGTTTTCTTGAGATTTTCATGGATGACTTCTCCATCTACGGAGATTCATTTGATCAATGTCTTCATCACTTAGAGTTAGTGCTACAAAGATGCATTGAGAAGAACCTAACTCTAAACTGGGAAAAATGCCATTTTTATGGTGAGACAGGGGATTGTCTTGGCTATGAGATTTCGAGGAGAGGCATAGAAGTGGATAAGGCTAAGGTAGAAGTGATTGCTAAGCTCCCACCACCCAAAAGCATCAAGGATATTAGATCCATTTTAGGGCATGCTGGGTTCTACCGACGGTTCATTAAGGACTTTAGCAAAATTGCGAGGGCCTTAACTAACCTACTCGCTAAGGACGTGCCCTTTGACTTCAATGATGAATGTTTCAAGTCTTGGGGGAGGCTTAAGCAAGAACTGATTTCTGCACCGATCATTTCTGCTCCTAATTGGGCCCAGCCATTTAAAATCATGTGTGATGCATCTGATTTTGCAATTGGTGCTGTTCTAGGACAGCGCATCGATAATAGGCAGCACGTGATTTACTATTCGAGTAGGCCTTGAATGACGCCCAACAGAACTATACAACGAATGAGAAGGAATTCTTAGCCGTTGTCTTTGCGTTAGAAAAATTCCGGCCCTACTTGTTAGGTTCGAAAACGGTGATTTTCACGGATCACTCGGCTCTGAAATACCTCATGACCAAGAAGGAAGCAAAAGCCCGACTGATTCGGTGGATCCTTTTGCTTCAAGAATTTGACTTAGAAATCCGGATAAACAAGGTATTGAAAATGTGGTTGCTGATCATCTTTCACGAATTCTGAATGCACCAACCATCCAAGCTCCGATCAACGAGGATTTCCCTGATGAGCACATCCTAGCCATTCTTAAGGAACCTTGGTATGCTGACATCGTTAATTACCTGGCCACGGGACAATTACCCGCTGACTGGACAAAGCAAGACCAATACCGCTTCTTTGCCCAAGTACGGTACTTCTTCTGGAAGAACCGTATCTTTTTAAGTATTGTCCAGACCAAATAATTAGACGATGCATACCCGAGGAGGAACAGAGGAGTGTGCTCAGCTTTTGTCATGATCTTGCATGCGGAGGACACTTCTGTCCCCTTAAAACTGCAGAGAAGGTTCTACAAAGTGGGTTCTACTGGCCCACTTTGTTCAAGGATTCATATCATTTTTGCAAGTCATGTGCTAATTGTCAGAAAATCGGGAAAATTTCTAGAAGAGACATGATGCCCCTGAACCCGATCCTTGAAGTTGAAATCTTTGATGTTTGGGGTATCGATTTCATGGGGCCATTCCCCAGCTCCTTCGGTAACCAATTCATTTTGGTGCTGTTGATTATGTCTCTAAATGGGTAGAAGCTGTGCCGACCAAGACGAATGACAACAAAGTGGTTGTCAAATTTCTTAAAGAGAACATCTTCTCCCGATTTGGCACCCCCAGAGCGATAATTAGTGATAATGGATCACATTTCTGCAATAGAGTTTTTGAAACTCTAATGCGAAAATATTCCATCAATCACAGTTATCCACTCCGTATCATCCCCAGACAAATGGGCAAGTCGAAGTCACCAACCGATAGATCAAGCTCATTCTGAAAAAGACTGTCGGACAAAACTGAAAGGATTGGTCAGTTAAGCTCAATGATGCATTGTGGGCTTACCGCACTGCTTTTAAGACAGTTCTGGGGATGTCTCCTTATAGAATCGTGTTTGAAAAAGCCTGTCATCTGCCAGTAGAGTTAGAACACCGGCTCTCTGGGCAATTAAGCAACTCAACTTTGATCTGACCAAGCCGGTGAACTTAGGAAACTGCAGATTTCAGAATTAGAGGAGATACGGAATGAAGCCTATGAGAATGCCCGAATCACCAAGAGCAGAACTAAACTTTTCCATGACCAAATCATATCCCGGAAAAACTTTGCACCAGGATATAAGGTTCTGCTATATAACTCTAGGCTTCATATTTTCGCGGGGAAGCTGAAAACTCGTTGGTCAGGACCGTTCATTGTGCGCACTGTTTTCCCACATGGTGCTGTGCTTATTGCAGACCCTAAGAACAACACGGAATTCAAAGTTAATGGGCAAAGACTGAAGCCCTTCTTGACCACTGAGCCTATGACTCCGGATGATAGTGTGCTGACTCTTTTTGCCCGTCATACACCTAACCGCAACAAGTAAAATAAAAATAAAAAAAAAACTTGTTTATATGCTTACCCCTTCTACATTTCTTTTAGCCTATTCGCACTTGCCTGCCCGAGTCTACGAAGACGGTGACATCATTTCTTCCCCCTATTTATTGCATTCGCATTTTCATATGTATTCATTGAGCAATGCATTAGATAGGTGTGGGGGGTGCTAACACTTTTCTTTCTTTTTCTTTTTATTCTTCTTCTTCTTTCAAAAAAAAATTTTTTTTCTTTCTTTTTCTTTTTATTCTTCTTTCTTCTTTCAAAAAAAAACTTTTCTTTCTTTTTCTTTTTATTCTTCTTTCTTCTTTCAACAAAAAAAAAAGAAAATAAAAAGAGAAAAAAAATCTAGATTGAAAAGAAATTTCATACTCTTTGTAAACATACCAAAAGATTGTAGGAATTACGGGAACCTTATTAAGGAATCTTTATTTTTGCCTAAGTAACAAGAAAGATGTTTGACTAAAAGATAGGAGGGATAAGGAAAATAACTCATACCTTTTATTTAGCCTTAGTAGAATATGCATAATTCACACACACATGCTGGGATTTAGAGACACAACTCTGAAAAAAAAGAAAAAAAGAAAAAAAAGAGAAAAAAAGAAAAAAAGCTGAGTAATTGTTCCTCAAGAAGCATGATTACTCATGCCAAAAAAAATCTAATTAATATATAAATCTTGATTTCGTGGCCTACTCCACTTGCATATTTGACCTGAAGGGTGTTTTTTCACCTGGTGCCCTAAGACCATCTGGTTTGGGAGTCATCGGTTGATATGTGTTACATAAGTGAAGTAGAAAGCCTAATGGAACCAGAATAATAAGTAAATATTAATAAATTAAAAGATATTCAAAGTTGAGTTGAAAAATCCCAAGCACATCACACTTACACAGTATGCATATCTATCTAAGCAAAATAAAAGAATGAGTTAGAAGTACAAGATCCTTTCTAAATTTAAAGAAAACTATAGTTTCTTCTTTATGAAAGCTAAAGTATAAGAGGGCTTATGAGGTTAAACCTATCTTACATCATTCGGTCATTTTTACTTAGATGATTGAAAGTTCTTTTTCATATATATATATATATATATATATATATATATTATATATATATATATATAAACTTCTTTACTTACTGATTTTGTGGGTACAATCCGCTAAAAACCTCAGGAGACAACACTCCTCCTCTAGGGGAAACCTAGAGGTTTAACGCTTGTTGCACATGCTTAGTGCAATCGCATCACCTGCGAAAGTGGTATAATAATGTCCTCATTTTGTTTTGCTCGGACGAGCAAAAAGATAAGTGTGGGGTGTGATTAGTCTCTAATTTTGCATAATTTCATCACATTCTCATATTTATTTCATGTAAAATTTTGCTAATAAAACCTTGCTTACTTGATCCTAGGTCCATGGTGGCAAATGAAGAAGAAAACCTAAATCACCATTTAATTGGTGATTAAAAGCCTACCAAGTAGCCATTGACTTTAGGTGAAGATTTTGTCAGGCCAGGGCATCCAATCCACAATCCAGAAGTCAGGTGGACAGAAGACAGACTGGGCAGCGCGCTGCCCAAAACTGGGCGTGCGCGCCCAGCCTGGGCCGCGTTTTCGCGGCCCTTTGGCGCGCGCGTGCTCACGTTTTGGGCCACGTGCTGTTCAGTGGCCCCCTTCCCCTGGTGCCTATAATACCCCCCTGGGGTCTTCAGTTTGAGCAGATCAGAGTTAGAGAAAATTTTGTAATCTTGTTTATAGTTTGTAGTTGTGTTGTTGTTCTTCTTCTAGTTTTAGGTTTTATCCATTAAATAGTGAAAGAGAGAGAGTGTGTAAAGAGTTGTATTTGAAGGGTGACAAGATAATACAAGTACTACTTCTCTTCATTCTTTCCATTTACTTGTCTTTGCATTGCTTTTACTTCATTGTATGTGTAAACTTGTTTGCTCTTTCTTCTCCCTTTATTTGTTTCTCGTTTGTAGTGTAACTCTCTTCTTTTCCACTTCTTTTCCTTTGTTGTTTCTTTTCTTTTTATGGCTAACTAACTCTCTCATTAGCATGGTTAACTACTACTAACCCACTAATTTCTAACACTTGTTTGATAACCCGCATGAGTCAATAGTGCCAAACAGCCTGTGCAAATGAGAGCTATGGCATCTTAAGACGAGGGTTCTAACTCTAACTTCCTACAATATTACCTTCGCATATTTCATACTTAAATGGCTTTTTGAACTATCTATGAGTTTTGTACTTTGCTTGTTGTTATAGTTAGAGACTTTTCCTTTAAACTTTGCCGATACCAATAGTGCACTCGAGTCTTCCCTTATTCTCGCCTTCTATCGGATCTTGATATGGGAATGTCCGAGTTTTTGCCGTGTAAGGCTAAGTTTTAGGATGAACTTTCACTCGATTCACGTGATTAGTTCCAATGCATAAGGGTTGTGTTTGCCTATGATCCATCGTGAGGCTATCTTCAAAAAGTTAGAAATTAGTGGGAGCACTTAGTAGGAAGTTAGCCATACATTTTTACACTAAGAAAAAAAATCACTTTTTACAAACCACCCAAACATTTTTCAACAATTCTTCAAACAACTTGTTTTCACTTTTCAATTCTTTATTTTGACACAAAGAACTTTCTTTCTCTTGAACTTTGAAGCCGCATCAAGCTTCCATCACTCTCCTCCTTGTTGATACGACCCGTATAGCCACTGCGCTACTACGAAGAATCGCAAAAGCAGTAACATCAACCCACACTCCCTTTCTACTTTTCTTGTGCTTGCTTTTTGCCGATCAGTCCACGAAATGCGGCCAATCCAATTTGCGTTGAGTTCTCAGGAACCCCACCAGAAATCTCTATAATACTATATATGAATAGTTTTTATTAAGAATTTTACCCCATATAATTTTCAAATCTTAAAAATAATTTCAGAGTCATTATTATCAACATCCTTGTTCCAAAATGGAGTGTGAAAGATTGAATGATTGATTTGGACTCAGGAAGCACATGAACTACTACTGACTCAGGAATTTGACTTAAGTCAAGTAAGGTTCTGGAGTCGAGATTGGTTCAGGAAGTAGGTCCAATCAAGAAGTTGAAAATCAAGTCCACATTCATTTCCCCATAATAGAATGTGACTTTCTAAGATTGGTGATTCAAGTTCAAGAATGACAGGTATGAGAATCAAAACTGACTCTAAATGTTGCTCAAATCAGGTAGCAAAACAGGAGTTAATACTGATTCAGGAATTTGAACTGGATCACAAATTTGAGGATCGAAGTCACATTCTTCATTGAGTTCAATTTCATAAAAATGAGAACTTACCAATTTGTCAATGTGACTTTCAAAAGTATGAAATTGTCAAGTTCAACATGATGATCATAAAGGATTGGGATTCAATTTCGTGATGGATTGGCACAGGTTCCAATACTGACTCGGGAAAAGGCCTGAAATCAGGTAAAAATGCCTCAGTCATTATTGAATCAGGAAGTGAAATTGAATTACTAATTGAGATTCAGGATCATTATTCATGCTCAAGTTCAATTTCAGGAAAAGGATAACTTACCCAAAATATCAACATGGTTCTCAAAATTTTGATGTTTTGTTAAGTTCAAATGGATCTGCTAAATGAATCTTGGTTTCCAAAATAACATGAGTCCTGGGTCACATTAATAGAGTTAAAGATACCTGAATTGGTCAAAGGTGTTGGCCCAAAGGCCTTTCACTCTAGTTTTGATGATGATTAACTCATGTAGTTATGTGTCTAATTATCTTGTGATTTTAGTTCAGATTATTAATCAAGATATTAGTTTGTGTTTAGCTTCAACAAGATGAATTGGAAGCTTGCACATGTTGATTCAAGAGCCCGCGCATCAAAGATCATATATTGCACTTGCTCGGTGAATCAAGAGTTTTTGATCGAGCCGACTTTGAGATTGCTCTCTAGCTTGGAGATTGCGCTCTACAAGAAGACTTAGGTATCCATAGTTTTTAGTTTGGGTTTTAGATCCTAATGTAAGATTAGAATAGTATGATAAGCTCAAGTTCACAACACACACCTTTCATGTTTTGATTTCGGTTTTAGTTTAACCGCGATCTTGGTTTTCATGATAGATTTTTTATCAAAACAAGTTTACATGGTTAATGTAATATTAGATTTGTTTCTATATACATGCATGCTTCAACTCTTAGACAAACTTACTTTGATATACCTATTTCATGAGTTTTAGGTTTTGTGTTTTAACAATACTTAATTTTGGAATTAAGGACAAAAACTATGATATATATATGTTTCATTTATATTGAATTTCTATCCATATGCATCATGCTTCAAGTTGTGTTTAAATCATGTTTTTGTATTTGGATGAGCTTTAGACAAAATGTATTTCTATTCAAGATCCAAGTTTTAGAAAATACAGTTTTTGGTTTTTGACAAATTTCTATAACACAAAAATAGTCCTTATTGATTGATATTTGAGCTAAACTTTTTACCACATGTTTATATATCAATGCTATGATAAAACAAGTTTCTATGGAAGTTTTAGCAAAGATAAAAATGTTTTTAAATGTATTTTAAGTATGTTTTCTGTTCCAGGCTTCAACCAAGTCGACTAGGACCCTGATTAGTCGACTAGGTCAGAAGTCGGTCGACCGGGCCGGTCGACCGACGTGCACAACCTGTGCACGTTTCTGGCACAGACGGCGGTCGACCGGGACGGTCGACCGAGCAGAGATGTCTGCTCTCTGGATCCTTGGGTCGACCGGGCCGGTCGACCGGAATTCAGAGAATGCTTTGGGGTCGACCGGGCCGGTCGACCGCTAGTTGCCAAACGGTCAAAAAATTGACCGTTGGACGGTCGACCGGGCGGTCGACCGGCAGGGTTTATTTTGGCAAAACTGCTGCCAAAAACGGTTAGTTTCCAGATTTGCCTATAAATACCCCATTTGCAAGAGTTTTTTCTCTAAGGTTTTTGGTGCGAATTTTTTCATACTCTCTGGTGTTTTTGCTGCAATTAAAAAAGTTTTGAAACTCATATTGAACAATCTATTTTGAGGTTTTTTGCTAGGGTTTGGAAAATAAAAGAAGAGGTTTTTGGGAAAATTTTTGATTGAACTTCACCATCTTGATTTCTATGTTTTTCCCAAGGATTTTTCTGTGTGATTTTGATTTCCATTCCATTGGTTTTCTCCACACTTGAGCTAAATCTACTATTTATATCTATAGGATATTTGTGTGGGCAAAGAAGATATAGTTTGTGGTTGTTGCTTAGACCACCAAGTTGTAACCCAATCTTTACTTGCTTAGTGCTTTGGGTGTATCCCTCAAGTTGTGAGGTGATCCTTGTATTGGTTTGTGATTGGGAGTTTGTTGGTATTGGTTGGGAGTTTGCCTCAAGGAGGAGGTTGTGGATTGTTGGAGTTTGCCTCAAGGAGGAGGTTGTGTTTGTTGGCTTGGAGTGGTGCCTCAAGAAGGAGGTTGTATTTGTAAAGAGAGGAGTTGGGTACTCCTTGTGAGAGTTCTTTTTGGACTAGCTAGTGGATTAGAAATCCTTGTGTGTCGAAGGCGAGGATATAGAGCTGGGTGCTCGAACCTCGAAACATATCTCTGTGTTTGCGATTGATCCATTGACTCTCTCTCTATCTCTCTCTTTACTTTGTGCCTTGCAACTATTCATATTGTGCATTCATATTTGCTTGGCTTGGTTGTGGTGATCATTTGTTGATCACACTTGAGTGTAATTTGCATTAAGTTTTTAATTCCGCATTTAGTTCATAGATTAGCATTGTCACCTATTCACCCCCCTCTAGGTGACTTTTCAATTGGTATCAGAGCTAGTGCTTCGATATTTAGGTTTAAACACCTAGGAGTAAGATCTTGGTTTGCTAATCTTCATTTGCATTTTCATTTGCACACATATAGTTGCACTAATTGCTAGCCCTCCCATGTTTGAAATTTTAGACTTAATGATTGGAAGGTAATATGACTAAACATTTAAAAGACCTAGGACATCTAGTTTATCAAGCCATACCATCATAGAATCCCTCCTAAATAGTAGCAGCATAAGAAGGCCAATGCATTAGACTTTAGAGCACTTAAAGCATTCTCAATGAATTTCTTTTACCGTTTTTGATCACTATGATTTGGCTTTTGCAGTTTGGAGCATCTTGACGTCTCCCGAGCTTCCAAGGATAATTAACAAGATGAGGAGATCTAAAAGAGAAAAGTCCGGAGAGCAATGCCTCATGGTCCAAGGGAAGAACTCCCTTGAGGTTACAATCGGATTCTCATATTGATGATAGCTCTAGTTCCTATTCCCATGGTTGTTTTGAAGTTCAAACTTAAAATATGAAACTTGCTTAAAAGCTTGAAAATTTGTTGGAAAAACATGATTTGTTAAAAGAGGATAACTTGTTTTGAAAAATGAATTAAAGGATTTATGCTCTAATTGAATTGGTTTTGCAAGAGAGGAAGAGATTGCTAGTGAACATGACTCACTTAAGTCAAACGAACTTGCTTTAAAGGAAAATGAATTTTAGAAAAATAAAATGATTGTGATGATGTTGTAAAGCACAATGAGATTTTATCTTCAAAATTGGATTTTACTTTTAAAGAAAATCTTACTTGAAAAATGATATTGATTCATTACTAGATAATTGGATTTGGTTTTGATTAAAAATAAATCTTTGCAAAAAGAGATTGATGCTTGCCATGCTAATGTTGCTTCATGTTCTAGCACACCTATTGCATGCTCCAATTTATCTCTAACATTGAAAATGATATACTGTTTTGAAGAAAAGTGTTGATAGTTTCGGGCTCCACTTTGAGCCATTGTGCCATGAATCACACACGATGGAAACTTTGGTTCGCAAGAAACAAGTTCCAACCTTGCATGCACACCAATCAAGGCATACACATGCTTTTCATGATCACCACCATCATATGTATGCTCACGTGTACACATGTACACATTGTGGTCGAAAAGGCCACCTTGCTAGATTTTGCTATGATCGTTTACATTTTGAAAATTTAGCAAATAATCTTGTTTGGGTTAGAAAGGATACTAACCCCCGTGGACCCACTAGAAAAGGGTACCAAAAACCACCTCTTTGACTTTTGATGTAGGTGGGAGCTCTCGCATCACTTGAGGGCATTGGTGCCTTGAGGTGGATGCATTCTAAGCTTAAAAGAGAACCATTTGGATGCTTCACTCTCAAGGGGTTTGGTGGGAGGACCACCGTGGTTTGGAGAACTAGAGATGCACATTCATCGGTTTTGGTATCATCTCTAACTCCCATTGTTATTTGCATGCTTTTACATGTTCATCTATTCATAGCATGTTTTGTTTCATTGTTCATTATGCTTATACTATGTTAGTTAGATTAGTGTTATACATGTTTAGTTACTTGAGCACCCATGTTTCATATGGATCTATAGTTTAGTGTTCTCACTTGTTTAGAACTAACATGTATGCCCTAGATCTAATGCACATACATTTGCATTATGACCATTTGGATGTTATGATTATATGATGATTTGTTTTGATGACTCATGTTTTTAGTATGATATTTGCCATGTTTATTAGACTTATGCTTTACATGATTAGTGGTTGAGACACCCATGTTTAGTATGGACCCATATTTTGTGTTCTCTTTATGTTTAGCTATCATGTTGATCATAGTTCTAATGCACATGTCTTTGTCATGCAAATCATATGGTTGACTATGATTCTTTTGTTTTAATAATTCATGTTTTTATGCTCATGTTTGACTACCTGCTGAATGATAGTTTTCATTAAGACGGATTTAACTTGTACAACTAGTGAAGCTACAAATAGACCTTTATATAGTTTGTGCTTAAACGTCATTTGTATTCACTTGATATACTAGTATAATCTAGTTTTGATGATTCTTGCATTTGACTTGTATTCATCATTTACATGTTTGTTTTAACTTCATGTATAGTCTATCTTGTCCAAACTATTGAGTATACTGTACATCCTTGAGCCACGTGCCTTCATGCACATACTTTTGTGGACTCATGTGTTTAGGATATGTATGTATACTTTAGTTGTACATGACATACATATGCCTTGAAGTTTAAATCATGTTTTGATGATTTCATGTTGGCTAGATGATTTCACATTCATGATGAACCCCACATTTTTTTTGATAATTTCAAATGGTGATTTCACATCTTAGATGAGTTTCATGTTTTTTATAATTGAGCTTAAATGCCTATTTTCATGTTGATATGTGTCACACAACACTTGTACACTCACCTTATTTAATGTTTTCTCATGATTAGTTTTCATGAGTACAAATGGTGCTATATAGATTTGAGTGTTTTAGTGCCATGTGGTTTACATGCGTCTTCATGAAAAATCTTTTATTATTCCTTACTTGAAGGATTTCGTACTAGTTTACCCTCCATTTAACTAGTTGCGATATTCTTCAATTTGGTAGAGATTTTCAAACATACTATAATTTCAAATCTATTGAAAACCCTACCATTAAGGGTGGTTGGATGGGAGATCATGTTCATGTATGCTTATAATGAAAATCATTTTTAAAATTGCACATGATTGGGTGGTAGTTGATATGAGATATACACTTGATCTTATTGTTGTTTCAATTGGTATCATTGAATTCTTTCAATTGGTATCAATCTTGACATCCTTTTGTATACTCATATGTTTTGTTTTATATATGTATGCTTACACTTCATATAGTATCAATTTCAATTGGTATCTATTTCTTACATACATATTTAGATGATTTATTTGTGCTTCAAGATATCACAAATTTTGTTTATGATAAGCTTGATTTTTTTTTAATGACCATCATTTTCAATTGATTCAGTTTTCAATTGGTATCTTTATACAGCATTATCATTATCTTGCTTATGCTAAGCTTGAGCTTTAACAATTATTTCAATTGACTTAGTTTCAACTGGTATCTATTTCTAGCTGAAGCATATGTTTAGTTGGTATTTCATAAAGGTGGGAGAAAACTCACATTTCAATTTTTCAATTGGTATTTAGTGTTTACCATTGGTTTGTTTCCCACTTCCCATAACTTTATGAAAAAAAAAAAAGATTTAAGAATGATTATTGATTTTTAATTGGTATCATATGCTTATAAAGATATATTTCAATTGGTATCAAGATGCATTTGTTCACTCAAATGGTATCAATGTGTTTTCAATTGGTATCATGTGTTTTTATTTTCAATATGTTTTAATTTCAATTGGGATCATATTTGTTTTCAATGCCCCTCTTACTTCAATTGGTAATTGTAGGCATTCTTAATGGTTTTATGATCACTTTCTATTGATATCATAATGCACTTCTTTGACACATTTTTTTAATTGTATCATTTTTGTTTAACCCTTGAAGTAGTTTGTTTATTCTTTGTTTCATATATTTAGGGGGAGAAGAATTCATATCTATTTTGTTTTACCCTTTGTTGATGATTGACAAAAAGGGGGAGAAGATTTATTGGAGTTGATATGCATGAGTTTTCAGTTTTATGTTCATTTCATCTCCATTGGTATTGGTATCAGAGCATTATGAGTTTGTTTTTATTAGTATCCATTGGTATCAAGAGCATGTTTTGTTAATTTAGTTTGGTTTGTTTTAATGGAATCAATAGCATGTTTCATATGCATATTCATTTTATGTCAAGAACCTTGTTTATATGCATCTTATTGTTTGTTTATTCCTATGCATGAGTTAAGGGGGAGCTTCTTTGAAGCTTTACTTTAATCCATGCATATAAACTCCATGAGTTTTGTCATCATCAAAAAGGGGGAGATTGTGGGCCAAAGGCCTTTCACTCTAGTTTTGATGATGATTAACTCATGTAGTTTAGTGTACTAATTATCTTGTGATTTTAGTTTCAGATTATAATCAAGATATAGTTGGTGTTTAGCTTCAACAAGATGAATTGGAAGCTTGCACATGTGATTAAAGAGCACGCGCATCAAAGATCATACAGCACTTGCTCGGTGAATCAAGAGTTTTTGGATCGGCCGACTTGGAGATTGCGCTCTAGCTTGGAGATTGCGCTCTACAAGAAGACTTAGGTACCCATAGTTTTAGTTTGGGTTTAGATCCTAATTGTAAAGATTAGAATAGTATGATAAGCTCAAGTTCACAACACACACCTTTCATGTTTTGTTTTCGGTTTTAGGTTTAACCGATCTTGGTTTTCATGAATAGATTTTTATCAAAACAAGTTTACATGGTTAATGTATATTAGATTTGTTCTATATACATGCATGCTTCAACTCTTAGACAAACTTACTTTGATATACCTATTTCATGAGTTTTAGTTTTGTGTTTTAACAATACTTAATTTGGAATTAAGGACAAAACTATGATATATATATGTTCATGTATATTGGATTTCTTCCATATGCATCATGCTTCAAGTTGTTTAAATATCATGTTTTTGTATTTGGATGAGCTTTAGACAAAATGTATTTTCTATTCAAGATCCAAGTTTTAGAAAATACAGTTTTGGTTTTTGGCAAAAATTTCTATAACACAAAAATAGTCTTATTGATTGATATTGAGCTAAACTTTTTACCACATGTTTATATATCAATGCTATGATAAAACAAGTTTCTATGGAAGTTTTAGCAAAGATAAAAATGTTTTTAAAAATGTATTTTAAGTATGTTTTCTGTTCCAGGCTTCAACCAAGTCGACTAGGACCCTGATTAGTCGACTAGGTCAGAAGTCGGTCGACCGAGCCGGTCGACCGACGTGCACAAACCTGTGCACGTTTCTGGCACAGACGGCGGTCGACCGGGACGGTCGACCGGAGCAGAGATGTCTGCTCTCTGGATCCTTGGGTCGACCGGGCCGGTCGACCGGGAATTCAGAGAATGCTTTGGGTCGACGGGCCGGTCGACCGCCGCTAGTTGCCAACGGTCAAAAATGACCGTTGGACGGATCGACCGGTGCGGTCGACCGGCAGGGTTATTTTGGCAAAACTGCTCCCAAACGGCTAGTTTCCAGATTGCCTATAAATACCCCATTTGCAAGAGTTTTTCTCTAAGGTTTTTGGTGCGAATTTTTTCATACTCTCTGGTGTTTTGCTGGCAATTAAAAGAAGTTTTTGAACTCATATTGAGAACAATTATTTTGAGATTTTGCTAGGTTGAAAAATCAAAGAAGAGGTTTTTGGAAAAGCTTTTGATTGAACTTCACCATCTTGATTTCTATTTTTTCACAGGATTTTTCTGTGTGATTTTGATTTCCATTCCATTGGTTTTCTCTACACTTGAGCTAAAATCTACTATCTTATCTATAGGATATTGTGTGGGAAAAGAAGATATGTTTGTGGTGTGTTGTAGACCACCAAGTTGTAACCCAATCTTTACTTGCTTATGTTGGGTTGATCCTCAAGTTGTGAGGTGATCCTTGTATGGTTTGTGATGGGAATTTGTTGTATTGGTTGGGAGTTTGCCTCAAGGAGGAGGTTGTGATTGTTGGAGTTTGCCTCAAGGAGGAGGTTGTGTTTGTTGGCTTGGAGTGGTGCCTCAAGTAGGAGGTTGTATTTGTAAAGGGAGGAGTTGGGTACTCCTTGTGAGAGTTCTTTGTGGACTAGCTAGTGGATTAGAAATCCTTCGTGTGTCGAAGGCGGGGATATAGAGCTGGGTGCTCGAACCTCGAAACATATCTCTGTGTTTGCGATTGATCCATTGACTCTCTCTCTCTCTCTATCCTCTCTTTACTTTGTGCCTTGCAACTATTCATATTGTGCATTCATATTGCTTGGCTTGGTTGTGTGTGAATCATTTGTTGATCACACTTGAGTGTAATTTG
>JAVJIF010021524.1:0-49329 GCA_038442645.1 Agave tequilana
TATTTTTTATCATGTGCATAAATAGGGTGGTAGGTATGAGTTATACACATGATCTTCATGAAATTTTATTTTTTGTATACTCATATGTGTTTCTTATATATGTATGCTTCAATTTTAATTGGTATTTCCAGTTTCATACATACATGTATATGATTTGATTGTACTTGTTTTACAATATATTTACATTCTTAAAGCAAAAATTATGCTTATGGTAAGCTTAATTTTATTCCAAATGTTAATTGGTATCATTACAAGCTTATGCATTGATTTCAATTGATATTTTTTTGGTATCAAAATGTACTTCATGTTTTACCTTCAATTGGTATCAAAATATACTATTTATATCTTAAAAAAAAATTCTCGACAAATGGTACCAAAATTTGTTTTCTCAATTACAATTTGATTTCATTGGTATCATAATTCATTTTGTTGACTTCAAGAAATTTCAAAATTTTGTTTTAAATGTGGTTTCAAAATTTGTTGATATGATTACCTACATACATATATAGATTCATGTTGAGTGTACTTTCCATATTGAAGAGCTTGACCTCTCTTCATTACGCATTATACGTGTGTAGGGGAGCTTAACATCTCCATTCATATATTGTATATTATGTTTTATGTGGGTTAGGGTCTAGTCATCCCTTCTCCATATAATGCATGTATGAGGGAAGCTAACTTTACGCCTCTCCTCTTCATGAATGTATATCGCATATACACCTTTATTATTTGTTTGTTTTCGCCCCTTTGTTATGAATTGACAAAAAGGGGGAGAAGAATTTAATGAGTTTTATATATGCATGCTTAATATTTAGTATTTATGCATATATGTTTGTGCTTACTTTATGCATTTCATTGAATATCTATTTGTTTATTGCTATGCATGAGTTAAGGGGGAGCTTCTATGAAACTTATCTTTAATCTGTGCATATATAACTCCATGAGTTTTGTCATCATTAAAAAGAGGAAGAATGTTAGCCCAAAGACCCATCACTCTAGTTTTGATGATGATTAACTCATGTAGTTTAGTACTAATGATCTTGCGTTTATATAGTTTCAGTTATTGATCTTAGTAGGTGCTTAGCTTCAACGAAAGAGTTTTGGAGCTAACACATGTAGATTCAAGAGCTCGCGCGTCAAGATCGCATCTAGCACTCGGATGTAGTCAAGTTCTTTGGATCGTGTTTGGATAGAGTCGGCTTGGAGAAGGAGTTCTACAAAAAGATTCGATTTCTTTAGTTTTAGTTTGTGTTTAGATCTTGTGTAAGATAGACTAGTGCTGATATGCTCAAGTTCACACACACACAAAAGTTCAAAACGTTTGGTTTTCGGTTTAATCAGTTTTGGATTTCAAATATACATATATATGATTTCATGAATAGATAGAATCAAAACAAGTTTACATAATTTAATGTATATTATATTTCATTTATATACATCTATACTTCATATATTTAGAAAAACCTATTTTGATGATTCTATTTCATGTATTTAGAGTTTTGTAATTAACAAAACTTATTTTGGATTTAATGTTAAAAATATAGATATATATTTTATATGTGTATTGGAGTGTATCCATACACTCTATGTTTCAAAAGAGTTTAAATATCTTATTTTTTTTATTTATACAAGTTTGAGAAAAATCGGATTTCCATTTCAAAGTTTGTTTTTGAAAAATACCGGTTTTGTGTTAAAGCTTAATTTTATATCACAAAAATAATTCAAATAGTTTGTAATATGTGTTGATTTTTAGTCACACATATTTGTTCTTCAAATATTTATAAGAATGTATTTTTGTGAAATTTAAGAGAATTTATGGGATTTTATAGAAGTTAAAAAGACCAAGTTTTATAACCTATATCCTAGCCTGAGTCTGCTGGCGTCGATCGACCGATCGACCGACCAAACCAGAGCTCAGTCGACCGGTTAGTTGACCGATGTGCACAAGAACGTGCACAAGGCCAACCTATAAGACCGGTTGACTGGGCGTTTGACCGACTGTAACTACCCAACTCTCGGGTAGCACTGGTCGACCGGGCGGTCGACCGACAGGCTGAGTGCCTTTAGGCTCGGTCGAGCGGGGCGGTCGACCGGTAGGAAAGTTTGCCACGGACAGTCAACCGGGCGGTCGACCGGTGGCTCACTGATAAAAATATAACCGTTGGCTGGTCGACCGGGGTGGTGGACCAGAAGGTCAAAATTGACCATTTCTGGCTGCCAACGGCTATAATTTTGAGAGTCTATAAATAGGGCTTCTCTTAAGCTGTTTTCAACAAGATTTCTCAAGAGCTATTTTCTTATCTTTTCAAGTGTTCAGCAGCAAGTAAAAGGAGTTTTTGACTCAAAAAGTTTTATCTTTTATTTGTTTTAAAGTGTTGGAAAAATCAAAGAAAAGAGAGTCTTTGGGAAATTAGTTTTGATCTTTATTTTCATATCTATCTAGTATTTTTCTTAAGTATTTTTTTTGTTATTTTCTTTCCAAACACTTTATTTTCTCACACTTGAGTTATCATCACTAATCCTATATATAGGATCTTATTTTATGAGGAAAATTGTTTGTGGTCTATGGAGTTCACCTAGAGGGGGGTGAATAGGTGATAAACTAGTCTAATGATGAATAATGCGGAATTAAAAACTATTTAAGCAAACTAAAAACTATTATGCAAAACACACGAAGTATAACACAAGAGTGTAGCCGAATTTCCGGTGAAGGGCTCTGGACTATCTCCTCAAGATTCCTCTAGATAAGAGTTGAGGTGCCGTTATGGCTCTCTTGGTTGAATACAAGTGTGAACAAACAATCCCAAGCATATATCAATTTAAGCACAAGTATATCAAGTAAGTAATGGATATGAATAGTAAGAGCATGCAAGATATAAACACAAGTGAGAGATAGAGAGAAAGAGCAATCGCAAACACGGGAGATTTATTTTGAGGCTCGAGCACCCTTGCTCTATGTCCCCGCCTTCAACACTATGAAGGGTTTCCGCTATAACCGATCCCACCGGATCACTCGGTGCTGCAACACCTATAACGAGTTCACACTAGAACTCCTTGGACTCACTTGTCCCTCTCTTGTTACCGCAAGAAGAACACACGCAAGCACACTAGCTTGCCAAGGCCGCATCTCTACGCCGAGCTGCCACAAGAACTCGAAACAACACGAACTCGCAAGTTCGCCTCCTCAAATACAAACTAAAATACTTTGGTGATCTCAACACTTTGATCACCTCAAATACTCTCACAACAAAAATTCCTAGAGGATTGATATAGCAATGGATAGCTCAAGTATGTGTGAGAAAACTAGGATGGATTTTATTGGTGAAAAACTCAAGAAATCACTTTTAAAAACACTCTTGATAAACTCTCCTTTTGAAATGGAAGAATTAGCTCTTAAACAAGTGGAGAAACCTCTTAGAGAGATAGGAAAAACTAGCTTGAAAACTCTCTAAAAATCTTGTAGAAATCAGCCTAAGGGAACCCCAATTTATAGGCTCCCAAAATATGGCCGTTGGAGGCCAAATCAGCAGCTGACGCTGTTGTCGGTCGACCGCCAACGGTCAGATTTCCGACTGTTAGGAAAAGCGGTCGACCAGACGGTCGACCGTTACAGGGCATTGACCTATCGGTTGACCGCTCGGTCGACCTGGGCCATTTACAGAAAGCAGAGCTCTCTGGTGGTCGACCGTGCGGTCGACCGGCCCTTGGCTGTGCACGTTTGTGCACATCGGTTGACCGCCCCACCCAGTCGACCGACTTCTCGCTCCGTCGACCGGTCCGGTCGACCGCCAGAAGACCTGGTCAGCCATGTAAAGGATTAAAACTTGGTCTTTTTATCTTAAATAAAACCTATAAATTCTCATAAATTCTACAAAAATAAGTTCATTAATATACTTTGATATACAAACATATTTGATTAAAAATCAAAACATATTACAAACATTTTGAACTATTTTTGTGATATAAAAAATTTGGCTTTAAACAAAAATCGTATTTTTTAAAAACAATCTCCAAATTGAAAAATTATTATTTCAAAAACTTCTCTAAATACAAAAACAAGATATTTTAAATACTTTTGAAGCTTAGTTTGTATGGATATGATCCACTACATATATAAGATGAAAATCTATATTTTTGACAATAAGCTCTAAAATAGTTTTGATAAACCACATGTATATTATGAAGCTTTAAAAACCAAAATGGTATTTTTCTAAAACACATATAAATCTTGTGTTTGTGTGTAAATGAACTTAAGTAATCCACCAACTAATCTATCCTTTATATTTTATCAAAAATAAAACCTTAACACTTACAAACATGACACAAGTCTTTTTGAAAATCTTCACTTGAAAGTGGTCCAAACCTTAATCCAATGAGCTAGACTCCTCTTGGGTACTTGATGTGATCTTGACACGCGAGCTCTTGAATCAACATGTGTTAGCCTCAAAATTCCTTTGTTGAAGCTAAACACCTACTAAGATCTTGATCAAGTATCTGAGACTAAATAAACACAAGATTATTAGTGAAAGTACACCTAGAGGAGGGGTGAATAGGTGTATGGCTAATCTAATGACAAATAATGCGGAATTTAAAAACTAATTGTAACACACTTAGTGTAACCAAAGAGTGTAGCCGAATTCCCGGTGAAGGGCTCTGGGCTAACTCCTCTTGATTCCTTTGAATAAGAGTTGAGGTGCTATATGAAGCTCTCTTGGTTAACACAAGTATGACACACACAAACAATACCAAGCATATAAATATGAATGAACAATATGAATCAATGCAAGGCACAATATAAAAGAGAGAGAGTTAGAGAAAGTGGATCAAACGCAAACATAAAGATATATTTCGAGGTTCGAGCACCCAGCTCTACGTCCCCACTTTCACACAGAAGGATTTCCACTAACTCGTTCACACAGGACTTCCCACACCGGGAACCTCCACTGAGGATTTTGGGCAAATATAATTTGGGAGTACACAACTCCTCTCTCAATAAATACAACTTCTACACTTAGAGGCAAGGCACTAAGCCAAAAGCCTATCAACCTCACACTTGAGGGATAAGGTACAAAGCCACACAACCACAATCACCTCACACTTGAGAGAATAGGCACTAAGCCACCACTCCAATAATCACCTCTTCACTAAGAGGGATATCAACACAATCACCTCTCACTAGAGGGATATCACAAATAAAGGAGGGTTTACAACTTGGTGGTCTCCACAACCATAAACTAATTTTCCCACAAAAATAGATCCTAATAGATAGGATAGATAGATAGCTCAAGTGTGAGAAAATAAAGAGTTAGGAAATCAAAATAACAAAGAAAAACTCTAGGGAAAAACTCTAGATAGAAATGTAAATGAAGATCAAATCAATTCCCAAGACTTTTCTTTTCTTGATTTTTCCAACCCTTTAAAACAAAATAAAGATGAAATCTTTTGGCTCTAAAACTCTTTTAAAACTTATATTTTTAACACTAGAAATAATGAGAATTTGAGCATATCACACTATCTAATCTTTACACCGAAAATAAAACCAAAACATGAAACTTTAAAACAAGTGTGTGTATTGTGAACTTGAACATATCACACTATCTAATCTTTACATGAGATCTAAATAAAGTCTTAAACTAAACAAACCGATGTCTTCCTTTCTCCAAGCCGACTCGATCCAAACGTCATCCACCGAGCTTGACTCCAACCGAGTACTAGATGTGAACTTGATGCTCGAGCTCTTGAATCACCATGTGAAAGCTCCAAAATACCTTTGTTGAAGCTAATCACCTACTAATATCTTGATCAAATATCTGAAACTAAATATCAGAAGATTATTTGTAAACTATAACTACATGAGTTAATCATCATCAAAACTAGAGTGAAGAGCCTCTGGGCCAACAATCTCCCTCTTTTTGATGATGACAAAACTCATGGAGTTATATATGCATGGATTAAAGTTAAGCTCCATAGAAGCTCCTCCTTAACTCATGCATAGCAATAACATAAAGATATGCAGTGAATGCTCAACATAGATATGCATAAACATGATATTTGATACCAATGAAATAAACATGCTCTTGATACCAAATTTTAAAATAAACATGCTCTTAAAAAAATGTTGCTCTTAATACCAACAAAAACTCTTGATACCAACAAAATAACAAAAGATGCTTGCTCTTAATACCAATACCAATAAAAGATGCTTTTGATACCAATGGTAAAAGATAACAAACATGCATATAAACAAACATGCATATATCGAACTCCAAAATATTTCTCCCCCCTTTTGTCAACTCATCCACAAAGGGGTACAAACAATAAAGGGCATAAATAATATTTTTCTCTCTTTTTGCATAAATCAAAACAATAAAAGTATATATGCTATATACATTCATGAAGAGGAGAGACGTGAAGTTAACTCCCACTACATACATGCATTTATATGAAAGAGATGACTAAACCCTAACCACATAAAGCATAATATGCAATGTATAAAAAGAGATGTGAAGCTCCTACTACACACGTGTAAGACATAAAGAAGAGCTGTCAAACTCCTCAATATGAGATACACTCAACATAAATATATATATATATAGAGAAGATGTTAAGCTTCCCTTGCATATAAGCAATACAAATCAAAACATTATGATACCAATTGAAAAATATATCCTTTTAGTATGAAGGTATACATTGAAACATCATGATACCAATTTATGATACCAATTGAAAATAAACTAAACATTTTGAAGAAACCAACAAATTTTGATACCAATAAAAAGATATAAACATATAGGAAATCTTAATATCAAATGTAAAAATTAGTACCAATTGAAAATATTTTATACTTTTGATACCAATTGAAAAACATAAACCAATCTTTTTGGTTAAACACTAAAATCATTTTGCAATAAAGATACCAAATAGAGAATAATATCAATTTATTGTTCTTGATACCAATATTGAAAATGAAACGTATATCCAATTGAAAATAATTTTCATTAGGAGGATAGGAAACCAAATGAAAACTAAGATATCATTTTTCAACATAAAGAGTGGGAGTAAGATACCAATTGTAAACAAAACCGATTGAAAAGTAAAACATGAATTTTCTCTCCCTTTATGAAATACTAATGAAAACGATGTATAAGCTTGTATAAGATACCAATTGAAAAATAATTATCATTAAAGACTAAATCAAGCTTAGCATGGCAAATTTTGTGCTCAAGGATATAAAGATATAGTAAGCACAATTAAAAAACATATATATATATATGTGTGTGTGTGTGTGTGTGTGTGTGTGTGTGTATGGAAAATGTAAATACCAATCTAAATTGATACTATTTTGAAGTTGAAGCATACATATATAAAGCAAATATGAGTATACAAAATAAATATCAATTGTGATACCAATTGAAAACACAATGAAGAACAAGTGTATAACTCATACTTCCTACCACCCATTTCATGCACATGTTTAAATTGATTTTTCAATAAAGAGCATACAAGGCATGGTCGGCCATCCAACCACCCTTAGAGGGTAGGGGCTTTTAAAAATAAGTTAAAACACGTTTGAAAACTCTACCACATGAAGAGTAACACAATTAGTTTTATGAAAAAGTTGAAAATTAATACGAAATCCTTTAAGTAAGGAATAAAGTAAGAATATATTCCATGAAAAATATGAAAATCACTCAACCGATGTCACTCAAAATCTATATAGCACATATAATACTCATGAAGACAAAATCATGAGAAAATAAAAATGAAAAATAAGAATGATGTGAGTGTACAAGTTTTGTGTGAAAACGTAGTCATGGAAATAGGCAATTAAGGCTCAAATATGAAATTCCTTATCAAAAACATGAAAATTATCAAAACTAAGAATCCTTCAAGGCATATGTATGTTTTGTACAAACTAGAGTATACATACATATCCAAACATAAACGAGTCCATAAAAGTATATGCATGAAGGCAAGTGGCTCAAGGATGTATATGCATAACTATTAGTTTAGACAAAATAGACATATACATGAAGTTTAAATACAAACATGAAAACATGCACAAAAATAGAGAATACAAGTCAAAATACATGAATCATCAAAACTAGGCTATACTAGTACATCTAATGAGTACAAATAAGCATTTAAGCACAAACATATGATAATCTATTTGTGGCTCACTAGTTGTACAAGCATATACATAAGTTTTAATGAAAAATTACATCTAAACATGTAATCAAAACATGAAGCATAATGAAACATAAACCAATATGATCATTATATGAATGCACATATTTAGAGTTATGATATACATGATAGCTAAACAAATGTGAGAACACAAAAATATGGATTCATATGAATATGGGTGTATCTCAAATACTATACATGTATGTCAATAGTCTAATTATCATGGCATTTATCATAATAGTCATGAAACAAGACATGCTAAAAAATCAATGACATAAAAAGCATGTAAACTAAATGGGAGTTTAGAGATCGTTACCAAAAACCATTAGGACAAATCTCTAGGCTCCAAACCAAGGTGGTCCTCCCACCAAACTCCTCTTGAAAGTGATGCATCCAAAATTGTCACCATTAAGCTCAGAACGCATCCACCTCAAGGCACCATCACTCTCACGTCAAGTGAGAGCCCACACTTACATCAAATAAAATAGGAGTGGTCTTTGGTACCCATACTCTATTGGGTCCATGGGGGTTAGTACCTTTCCTAACCCAAAAGAATTTATTTGCTAAATTTGAATCATGTATCCTATCATAACAAAATTTAGTAAGGTGGCCCTTACGTCCACAATGTGTACATGTGTACACATGAGCACACATAGTGTTGTGTGTGTGAACGTAAGAAGCATGTATATGCTGTGGTTTGTGTGCATGCATAGGAGGAACTTATTTCTTTTGAAATTTAGATTTCAAACGTGTGTGGTTTATGGCACATTGGCTCAAGTGAAACTCAAACAATCACATTCTTCTTTAATAAATTTATATCATTTTCAATGTTAGAAGAAGAGGTGCATGCAATAGATACACTAGGTGGTGAAGGTATACTAGCATGGCAAACATGTGAGTCAATATTATTTTTCAAAGAAATTTTTTTCTTGGAAACCAAATCCAATTCCTTTGAAATAGAAATAATTTTATTTTTCAAGGAATCATTTTCTTTTACCACAAAATCAAGTTTTGAAGTTAAAACCTCATTTTTCTTCAAAACATCATTGTAATCATTTTTTTTAATTAAAATCTTGTTTTCATTAAGGGCAAGTTCAAGTTGGGATTTAAGTGAGTCACGTTCACTTAAAATCTCATCCCTCTCTTGCAAAATCAAATCAAGTCTAGAAGACAAATTTTCATTTTCTTCCTTTAATTTTGAACTATTCTTTTTCAAACTTTTATTCTTCGAAATTAATCTTTCACAACCTTTAGCTAGTTCATATTTGAAGCATGTGCATCCATACACTCATTGCAAGAAGAATTAGAACTATCATCTAGTTGAGTGTCCGAATATACCTCAAGGGAGTCATTCCTTTAGACCATGAAGCAACGTTGTTCGGATTCTTCTCCACTAGATTCCATCTCTACATGATTCGTCTTTTGGAGCGCGGAAGAGGTAAACGTATTCCACACTGTAAAGGCGGAAGCACAATGAGAAACTAAACACAAATATTCTTTGTTTAATGTGCTTCTAAGTGCTGTTAGGGCTTGTGTATTGTCCTCTATATGCTTGCTATTACCAAGATAGGATTTCTTGGTAGCGGCAAGGAAAACATGCAAACCTAGGGTTTTTAGATACATGGACATCATAGCATTCCAAACAACAATGTTGGAAGTATTATACATGGGAGGGGTCATGAAGTCCATGAGTGTGTGTAAACAATATAAGTGTGCAAATGTAAATCTAGATTAGCTAACCAAGATCTCACTCCTAGGTGGTTAAACCTAATATCAGGAGCGTAGGCTCTGATACCAATTGAAAGTACACCTAGAGGGGGGCAGTGAATAGGTGTAAGGCTAATCTTATGACAAATAATGCGGAATTTAAAAACTAATTGCAACACACTTAGTGTAACCAAAGAGTGTAGCTGAATTTTCGGTGAAGGGCTCTGAACTAACTCCTCTTGATTCCTCTGAATAAGAGTTGAGATGCTATATGAAGCTCTCTTGGTTAACACAAGTATGGCATACACAAACAATACCAAGCATATAAATATGAATGAACAATATGAATCAATGCAAGGCACAATATAAAAGAGAGAGAGAGTTAGAGAAAGTGGATCAAACGCAAACACAAAGATATGTTTCGAGGTTCGAGCACCTAGCTCTACGTCCCTACCTTCACACAGAAGGATTTCCACTAACTCGTCCACACAGGACTTCCCACACAGGGAACCTCCACTGAGAATTTTGGGCAAATATAATTTGGGAGTACACAACTCCTATCTCAACAAATATAACCTCTACACTTAGAGGCAAGGCATTAAGCCAAACAACTATCAACCTCACATTTGAGGGATAAGGCACAAAACCACACAACCACAATCACCTCACACTTGAGGGAATAGGCACTAAGCCACCACTCCAATAATTACCTCTTCACTAAGAGGGATATCAAAACAATCACCTCTCACTAGAGGGATATCACAAATAAAGGAGGGTTTACAACTTGGTGGTCTCCACAACCACAAACCAATTTTCCCACAAAAATAGATCCAAATAGATAGGATAGATAGATAGCTCAAGTGTGAGAAAATAAAGAGTCTAAAAATCAAAATCAAAAAGAAAAACTCTAGATAGAAATATAAATGAAGATCAAATCAATTCAAAGACTTTTCTTTTCTTTGATTTTTCCAACCCTTTAAAACAAAATAAAGATGAAATCTTTTGGCTCTAAAACTTTTTTAAAACTTGTATTTTTAACAACAGAAAGAATGAGAATTTTGCTCTTCAAAAAACTTTTCTAAAACAGTCAAGGATATGGGGTATTTATAGCCCCAATCCAAATCTGCCCGTTGGCAGCAGGCAAGGGCATTTTTGCCCTTCCGGTCGACCGGGGGGGGGGTCGACCGGCTAACGGTCAAATTTATGACCGTTGAGCCTACCGGTCGACCGCCCGGTCGATCGGGACTGGATCCAGAGAGCAACGGCTCTCTGGCTGGTCGATCGCTTCGGTCGACCGGAGCTGGATACAGAAAGCAAAGCTCTCTGCCGGTCGACCGGGGCCTTTTCCAGAGAGCAGAAGCTCTCTGGCGGTTGACCGACCCGGTCGACCGGCCTACCAGCCTGGCTGCGTGCACGTTTGTGCACGTCGGTCGACCAGACCGATCGACCAACTTCTGCCTCGGTCGACCGGTCCGGTCGACTGGCAGACAACCTGTCTAGCCATTTATGGGATTTAAAAACTAGGCTTTTTAACTTCAAATAATTCTCATAAAATCATATAAATTCCACAAAAATCAGTTCTTATTAGGTCTTTGAAATACAAATATGTGTGACATAAATTCAACACATATTTCAAACTATTTGAACCATTTTTGTGAGATAGAAAATTGCCTTAAACCAAAAATCGTATTTTCCAAAACTTGAATTTTTGAAATGGAAATTCGTTTTCTCCAAAACTCATATAAATACAAAAAACATGATATTGAAACAACTTTGAAGTATATTGTATATGGATAAAATCCAATATACATGAAAGGTACTATATCTATCTTTTTGACTTGAAATCCAAAAATAAGTTTTGTTTAAATACAAAACTCCAAACACATGAATAGGCTTATCAAAATAAGTTTTTCTAATTAGATGAAGCACATATGTATATAGATCACATCTAATATACATTAACCATGTAAACTTGTTTTGATTCTATCTACTCATGAAAACTAAGATCGGTTAAACCGAAAACCAAAACCAAAACATTAAACTTTAAAACAAGTGTGTGTATTGTGAACAGATTTAAACAAAAGTCTTAAACTAAACAAACCGATGTCTTCTTGTCTCTAAGCCGACTCGATCCAAACGTGATCTATCGAGCTTGACTCCAACCGAGTGCTAGATGTGAACTTGACGCTCGAGCTCTTGAATCACCATGTGAAAGCTCCAAAGTACCTTTGTTGAAGCTAATCACCTACTAATATCTTGATCAAATATCTGAAACTAAATATCACAAGATTATTAGTAAACTATAACTACATGAATTAATTATCATCAAAACTAGAGTGAAGGGCCTCTGGGCCAACAATTAGTACTATAACTATATGAGTTAATCATCATCAAAACTAGAGCGATGGGCCTTTGGGCAAATAATCTCCCCCTTTTTGATGATGACAAAACTCATGAAGTTATATATGCATGGATTAAAGATAAGCTTCATAGAAGCTCCCCCTTAACTCATGCATAATAATAAACATAAAGATATTCAATAAAGTGCATGAAACTAAACAAACATATATGCATAAATAAGGAGATAAACACGCATAAACACACCAAATTCTTCTCCCTTTTTTTGCATAAACAAAACATATATACATAAACAAGAAAATAAACATGCATATATGAACTCCCAAAATTCTTCTCCCACTTTTTGTCAAATCATCAACAAAGGGGTGAAAACAAATCAAACAATAAAGATATATATGCGATATACATTCATGAAGAAGAGAGACGTAAAGTTAACTCCCCCTGCATACATGCATTATATGAATAAGGGATGACAAGACCCTAACTCACACAAAACATAATATACAATGCATACGCGGAGATGTTAAGCTCCCCCTACACACGTGTACCACATAAAGAAGAGATGTCAAGCTCCTCAATATAAAATACACTCAACATGAATTTATATAGAAGAGATGTTAAGCTCCCCTTGCATATAGGCAATACATATCAAAATATTTTAAAACAAAATTTGATGATACTTAAAGCAAAACTTTGAAATTTCTTAAAAATAAAATTTGGTACCACTTGTAAATAAACAAAATTTTAAGATACTAATAATAGATTTTTGATACCAATTGAAGATGAAACATTGTTTGATACCAATTAAAAGGTAAAATATGAAGTATATTTTGATATCAATTGAAATAATTGAAAATAATGCATAAGCTTACGAAGATACCAATTAACATTTAAAAATTATTTAAACTTAGCATAGACATAATTTGTGCTTTAAACAAGTAAGAATATAGTAAATCAAGCACAATCAAAACATATATATGTATGAAAAAGAAAATACCAATTGAATTGATATTATTAGAGATTTTGAAGCATACATATATAAAAATAAATATGAGTATACAAAATAGAATTTCATGAAGTTCATGTGTATAACTCATAACTATCCACCCTATTCATGCACATGTTTAAATGAAATTCATTAAAGCATACAAGGCGTGGTCTCCCAACCATCCGCACTTAAAGGGTAGAAGTTTTCAAAAAATTAAATTTGAAATTAATTGTAAATTAAAAATACTACCAAATGAAGAATAAATAACTAGTTAAAGTAATTTTGGAAAAAAAATTAGTTAAAAATCCTTCAAACATGAAACCAAATCATATATATCTCATGAAGTATGCTAAAAACACAAGAGTTGACACTCAAAGTCTATACAGCTCAAAAATTCTTATAAAAATAATGTCATGAGTAAACAAATGAAGTGTGAGTGTACAAAAGTTATGTGATAGCATATTCATGAAATAATCAATAAAGCTCAAAATAAAAAAAATTCTTTTTATCAAACAAATATGAAAATCATAAAAAATTATTTTTTATTAAATTAAACTTCAAGATATATGTATGTTCTATCAAAAATAACAATATACATACACATCCCAAACACAAAAGAGTCCATAATGTAATTTGCATGAAGGCAAGTGACTCAGGGTATACATGTATATTTATTAGTTTTAGATAAGAATAACATATACATGAAGCAAAACATGTACAAAAATAGGGATAACAAGTATAAATGAAGGAATCATCAAAACTAGGTTATACATGGACAAGTAATGAGTACAAATGAGCAATGAAGTATAAACATATAAGAATCAAATGTTGCTCACTACTTGTACAAATATATACACAAGTTTTAATGAATAATTCATCTAAACAAGTTCCTCACAAGAAGCATAAAGCCAAAACATGCTAAAAATATTATCTATATAAAAGCATGTAAACTAAATGGGAGTTTAGAGATAGTTACCAAACCATATGCACTATTCTCTAAGTCTCCAAAACATAGTGGTCCTCCCACCAAACTTCCTTGATAGTGATGCATCAATTTGGTGTGTCCATCTAGCTCATTATGCATCCACCACCAAGGTACCAACCCTCTCACATCATGTGAGAGCCCACACCTACATCAAACACAAAAGGTGAGAATTTTGGTACCCATTTCCTTTTGGGTCCACGGGGGTTAGCATTATTCAGAACCCAAATATTTTTATTAGCAAAATTTATAGAATTTACTCTATCATAGTAAAATCTTGCAAGATAGCATTTGCGGCCACAATGTGAACATTTGTACACTCTAACATACATATGAGAATGAGCATGATCATGATGTGCAAAGTGTGTATATGTATGCCGTGAGTTATGTGCATGAATATGTGGGGTTGTTTCTTTTGAAACAAGAATTTCAATATAGAATGATTAAATGCACAATTGCTCAAAGTTGAGCTCAAACAATTAATTCTATTTTTCAAAACTTGAATCTCATTTTTATTGATAGTAGCATGAAGAGCATGGCAAGAATGAGAATCAACAATCTTTTTCCTTTTAGAAATATTTTCTTTTTCTTTTTCTTTTGATACAAATTTTCTTTTCAAAGAGTTATTTTCATTCAAAACAATTTCTTTTTCTTTTTCCACCAAAGTGATTTTATTTTTCAAAGAATTATTTTCTTCACAAATATCATTTAATTTAGAAAACTAGGAAATATTTTCCTTTTTCAAAGCTTCATTTTCTTTTGAAACACAAGCAAATTTATTTTTAAAAGAGTCATTTTCTTTTAACAAAGAAGTGTTTTCCTTTTTCAATTTATTGTTATCAATTTTTAATGAATCATACTTTTCAAGAAGTTTTTGACAAAAAGATGCAAGCTCATCATAGACATGTCAATATCTTCTTTTAGCCCGGATTTAGAGTTTACCACAAGGGGGTTATCCCCTTGGACCATGTAGCGTATGTTGGAAGCATCACTTCCATCATCCGAGTCGCTCCCCGCATTGTATTGCTTTTATTCGCCAAGGGAGACTATAGTGTTCCATACCACAAAAGCTGAACCAAAATTAGGAAATCTAGATAAATATTCATCATTTAGGGTTGACTTTAAAGCATGAAGGGTTTTTGCATTAGCCTCAAGGTGTTTGCCATTTAAACAATATGAATCTTTAATGGTGGCAAAATAAACATGAATACCTAGGGTTTTGAGGTACATTAACATCTTAACCTTCCAAATTTGGATGTTAAGAATATCAAACATGGGAGGTGTAATTCATATGTGTGTGCAAATATTGTGATTAGCCAAAAATAGGATCTTTAACTCTAGGTTTTTAGACCCAAATCAAGAGCACCAAGCTCTGATAACAATTGAAGTTCACATAGAGGGGGGTGAATAGGTGATAAGCTAATCTAATGATGAATAATGCGGAATTAAAAACTATTTAAGCAAACTAAAAACTATTATGCAAAACACACCAATTATAACACAAGAGTGTAGCCGAATTCCCGGTGAAGGGCTCTGGACAATCTCCTTAAGATTCCTCTAGATAAGAGTTGAGGTGCCGCTATGGCTCTCTTGGTTGAATACAAGTGTGAACAAACAATCCCAAGCATATATCAATTTAAGCACAAGTATATCAAGCAAGTAATGAATGCGAACAATAAGAGCATGCAAGATATAAACACAAGTGAGAGATAGAGAGAGCAATCGCAAATACAGGAGATTTATTTCGAGGTTCGAGCACCCTTGCTCTACGTCCCCACCTTCAACACTATGAAGGATTTCCACTATAATCGATCCCACCGGATCACTCGGTGCCGCAACACCTACAATGAGTTCACACTAGAGCTCCTTGAACTAACTAGTCTCTCTCTTGTTCCTGTAAGAATAACACACGCAAGCACACTAGCTTGCCGAGGCCGCACCTCTACACCGAGCTGCCACAAGAACTTGAAACAACACGAACCCGCAAGTTCGTCTCCTCAAATAAAAAATAGAACACTTTGGTGATCTCAACACTTTGACACCTCAAACACTCTCACAACAAAGATCCCTAGAGGATTGATATAGCAATGGATAGCTCAAGTATGTGTGAGAAAACTAGGATGGATTTTGTTGGTGAAAAAAAATCAAGAAATCACTTTTGAAAACACTCTTGATAAACTCTCCTTTTGATATGGAAGAATTAGCTCTTAAACAAATGGAGAAAACCTTTTAGAGAGATACGAAAAACTAGCTTGAAAACTCTCTAAAAATCTTGTAGAAATCAGCCCAAGGGAACCCCAATTTATAGGCTCCCAAAATATGGCCGTTGGAGGTCAAATCAGCAGCTGTCGACCACCCGGTCGACCACCAACGGTCAGATTTCCGACCGTTGGGAAAAGCGGTCGACCAGACGATCGATCGTTACAGGGCATTGACCTATTGGTCAACCACCCGGTCGACCGAGGCCATTTACAGAGTGCAGAGCTCTCTAGTGGTCGACCGTACGGTCGACCGACCCTTGGCTGTGCACGTTTGTGCACATCGGTCGATCGCCCGGTCGACCGACTTCTGGCTCGGTCGATCGTTCCGGTCGACCGCCAGAAGACCTGTCCGCCATGTAAAGAGATTAAAACTTGATCTTTTAATCTTTAATAAAATTCCATAAATTTCATAAATTCGAAAAAATAAGTTCATTGATATATTTTGATATACAAACATGTTTGATTAAAAATCAAAACATATTACAAACATTTTGAACTATTTTTGTGATATAGAAATTTTGGCTTTAAACAAAAACCCTATTTTTCAAAAACAGTCTCCAAACTGAAAAATTATTTTTCTGGAACATCTCCAAATACAAAAACAAGATATTTTAAACACTTTTAAAGCTTAATATGGATATGATCCACTACACATATAAGATGAAATATCTATATTTTTGACAATAAGCTCTAAAATAGTTTTGATAAACCACATGTATATTTTGAAGCTTTAAAAATCAAAATGGTATTTTCTAAAACACATATAAATCTTTTGTGTGTGTATATATTTGAGCAATCCACCAACTAATTTATCATTTACATTTTATCTAAAATAAAATCTTAACACTTACAAATATGACACAAGTCTTCTTGGAAATTTTCACTTGAAAATCTCCTTCTCCTTCTTGACTTAGTCCAAACCTTAAACCAATGAGTTAGACTCCTCTTGAGTACTTGATGTGATCTTTACACGCGAGCTCTTGAATCAACATGTGTTAGCCTCAAACTCTTTTCTTGAAGCTAAACACCTACTAAGATCTTGATCAAGTATCTGAGACTAAATATACACAAGATCATTAGTAATATAACTACATGAGTTAATCATCATTAAAACTAGAGCGATGGGCCTTTAGGCCAACAGTCTATTGTGATCATCAAGTGTTGTTTGTGATCATTGGATCACCAAGATTGTAATCTTTTCTTTGCTTTGGCTTTGTGTCTATCCTCTTGTGTAGAGGTGATTGTGGTTGAGTTTTGGCTTTGTGTCTATCCCTCTTGTGTAGAGGTGATTGAGTTTTGGCTTTGTGCCTATCCCTCTTGTTTAAAGGTGATTGAGTTTTGGCTTTGTGCCTATCTCTCTTGTGTAAAGGTGATTGTGTTTGAGAGAGGAGTAGTGTACTCCAAGTGTAGAGTTGTAATTCCTTAGTGAAGGTCCATTTGTGGAAGGTTCAGTGTGAACATAGTGGAAATCCTTCTGTGTGAAGGCGGGAATGTAGAGCAGTGGCTCGAATCTCGAAACTTATCTTGTTGTTTGTGTTTGATTCACTATCTCTTAACTCTATCTTTCTTATATCTTGCATTGCTTTATATTGCACATATTCATATACTAGATATAGTTTGTGTGTGCCCACACTTATATTGAACTAAGAGAGCTTCATATAGAACCTCAACTCTTAATTTAGAGGAATCTCGAGGAGATAGTCCAGAGCCCTTCAAGGGGAATTTGGCTACACTATTTGGTTACACATAGTGTGTTGCAATTGAGTTTTTAATTCAGCATCATCTGTCATTAGATTAGCTAGTAAACTTATTCACCCCCCTCAAGGTGTATTTCATAAACGCCACCCATTCACGTCATTTTTCATTAAAAAATGACGTGAAAAATATCAATGGCAATTTTGTAAATAAGTTAAAATGCTAAAGACATTGGTTTTTGAAAAAATTGATTTTAAAAAACTTAAAGACATTAAATATGGTCCTTTAACGTCGGTTGAGTAGGAACCGACATTAAAGGTCTAGGATTTAACATCGTTTTACTATAACTGATGTTGGGAGGAATCGCCGTTAAATCCCATCCTCAAAATAAAATTAGCCCGCCCCCCATTCTCTCTCTCTCTCCCCCAACCAGAGACCTAGCCTCCAGCCTGCCCGTTCTCACTCTCTCCCGAACCCGAGCCCTCGCCTCCCGCCGCCCGTCTCTCTTCCCCCTCCGGCGAACCCTCGTCGCCCGCCATCCGACTCGTCCCCTGCTCTCCCCCCAACCCGAGCCCTCACCTCTCGCCGTCCCTCTCTTCCCCTCCAACGAGCGCTCACCGCCTGTTGTCCGTCTTTACCCCAACTCTCTTCGCCTCCTGCCGCCCCTCCTCCACCCCGATGAGCCTTCACCATTGCGCCTCCTACACTACGAGCTCTCTCGGACCACGGACCCCAACGAACTCTGACTTGCCACCAAAGCCTTCGAGGTACTGCTCTTCTCTATATTCTTATATTTTACTTTGAGAAATTTTTTAGAGAAATTTGGTGAAATTGCTTTGGTGCTAAATTAGTGAAATTAATGAAATTTTGCTGAGAAAAAGTTTAATTTTTAACGGTAATTCTTTATAGAAAAAGTTTAAACCTGTGGATGCAAATCTGGAATTTTACATAAAGAAAATTTTGTGTTCATGTATACGTGTATGTGTGTGTGTGATTTGATATGTGTGTTTGTTTGTGTGTGTTCATGTGTACGCGTCTTGTGGATCGAAAATTAATATTTTCTTTGAATTTTTTTGTGTCATGTGAATCAAAAATTAATAGTTTGTTATATATGTATAAACTAAGTAAAAATAGATCGAAAATGGATTCCTGCTTATCAACCAAGTACCGAATACGAGAAAATTGTAGAGGAGTTTATCAAGTTTGTTGTTGAATGTGTTAATAATCTTAACTGTATTAATTGTCTGTGCCTAAGATGTGGTTGTGTTAATAAAGTACAGTTGAAATATTAAGAGATCATTTATTCATTAATGAGATTGATACAAGTTATACAAGATGGGTATGGCATGGCGAGAGTGCAAGAGAAAATAGACCTATTAATTCAAGTGATAGAAGATGTGATGAAAGGAAAAAAGTCAATTGTAATGAGGTGATAAATTAGAGAACACGATGCATGTTGTAGATGAATACTTTGTGGATCACCAATGTTTAGTCGGAAAAACAGCGCGAAGTAAAATTTTTTTTGAGTGGATGAAAATTACAATAGAATAATTCCGATTACAAAGTGAGAAAAATAACAGGTTTTCCCCTTTATTTAAGACTGATTCTTGATGTGGCGGTGGAGAGTGATTCTTATTCTCCGTTGACCGGCTGAACGAACAAGCTTCTCTTTGGGAAGCTCTCGAAAACTAATCAGAAAGGGGCTCTATTTTTAACACCCTAAGTGTTAAAGCTTACTGATTTCTCCTTTTCTCTCTCCCTGGATCTTAAGAAAAAGCAAGAGGAAAGCAAGAATTTTTTAGCTTGAGAATTCTTAACTCTCAATCTTCAAAAGTCTAACTTTCTCTTCTTTGGCCTCCAAAAAGTCCTCCCCTTCAGTCATAGCTCTTGAGGCTATTTATAGGAAGTCAAGGGGTATAATTGTCCCTTATAATCCTTCTATAATGAGGATTAACTCCCCAATTATGTGGGGAGTTAATTGACCCAGAAATAGGGATCAATTATAATAGAAAAGCAGGTTCTAGGTGGATACGGATCTCGCGTTGCTTGTTGTAGTCGCGGACTTCTCAGTCAGAATGCGGAGTTGCTCAGACTCGTGCTTGAAGTGAGATGCGGAGTTACTCAGCCCCGCGTTTGAAGTAAAATGCTAGGTTGCTTAAACCCGCGTGAGACACGGAGTTACTCAAACCTGCGGCTGAAGTAAGATGCGAGGTTGCTCAGACCCGCGTAAGATGCGGAGTTACTTAGACTCGCGTCAAAAGTCCGCATTTTCCTTTGAACGCAAGGTCCGCGTTTTAATTGAAACGCGACCTTCGTGTTGAAGTGAGGTTCGCATCTAATGAATTGTCCGTAGTGATTTTTAAACAGCTAACAAAACCCCCTCCAAAGTTTTTGACACTTCGCAGTTAACTGGGACAAATTTTAGAATACTTTGGACTTCATGTTGATTTCGGGCTCCCTATGATTGAACTGGCAATCTTTCGAGATGCCCTAAGATTGATCTTGTCTTGATTCTAGTCTTCGTGGTGTACTGTTGAGCTGCTTGAAACCTCCAGGGAAGATTACCATAAGTGTCTTAGAAACTCAGTTTAGCACTTACTATAAGCTCTGATTTGTTTGTCGGTGTACTATTAAACCGGTAGAGTTGTCAATTATTTACTAGTGTACTGTTGAACTGATTGCAGAAGTAGGGACATACTCCTTGTATGTGAGAGAACACGGCCCTCATAGATGCAATTGCCACGTTGATTATGTTGGGAAATATGAAGAATAAATGTGAATCTTTAAGTTGAATTACGACGAGATCCGTTGATAGAATCAATTGGATAATGATTGGAGTGTGTTCTCCTTCCATTAGGGATGAACGTAGTATATTCACATGTTCAATTTCGACTTTGAATGAATGAGATATTCAAGTCTAAAGTTTGCCTAATTCAAAGCCAAAAGGTGACTAAAAGTAGCTAAAAGCATTTAGTCCCACATTGGCCATGAGATGGAAGTTTGAAGTGTTTATATAGAGAAAAATGGAACAAAGGGTGTGCCCTTTGGGTACTTGGAGTTTTCACGCGCGATTAGGGGGAAACCATGCCCACACGCGCGAGCGCCGCCAGCGGCGGCGACCGGCTGGCACCGAAGCCAGGCCGGGCACGGGCTCAGGTTCGGGTTCACTACCCGGTCTAGTTCTTTTTGAACCGGGTCTCACGGGTATGAGTTATAGTGGATCGTACCCTCTCTACCATCCGGATCCAAACCGAATCAGCACAACGGCTGACAGAAAACCGCCGCGAACAGTTGGGCAGTTTATGTCTGAAACGAACCGTTGCAATCGTTCGGTTAGGTTCGGACGGATCTACCCTCTCGGAGCGCTATAAATAGCTCTCCGTTTCTCTCAAACAAAACATAACAAATACAACAAAACACACAGAAAAGGAAAAGGAAAGCCAGTTCCCCCCTCTGCATTCTGAAGTGAGACTTCCAACAGGAAGTGGGAATTCTGCAACTCGGATTCCGAAGTGACTTCCACCAGATTCGTTCTGAAAGAAGGCTCAGAAAATTAAACAGACTCTTTAATAAAATTATTGTCTGAATCTGTGACTTCCGAAGAAGAATATTCTTCTATCTTCCTCCTTTCTCTACAGTGGATGTTCCTCCAAAGTAAAGACAAATATTCTTCCTGAAATTTCTCTTTGCCCTGCTGCTTTGATAATCCTGCGAAGGTACTGGTTAACTACGTTTCGACCATACAGTGATTTGGTAGTGCTTTTTAAATACCGTGAAGGAGTGTTGTATCTTGGGAGACCAGCGTCCAGTAACCCGTTAGCACCGTAGTGGGGGACGTAATTGTCTTAAGGAGATTCGCTATAAGCGTACCTCACTCCAAGTACTGTATAAGTGAATTAACTTTCTTTATACAGGGGTTATACTGATATTCAGTATATTGAGACTGACTCATAACCAGTCTAATTGGTGTTTAACCAAGGAAGGTAATTGAAAGGTGGATCTTTAATTAAGGAACGTTCTATTGAACGGAAAACCTCCCACCTGATATTCACTGACCTGGACAATTAGATCGGTGATATTAATTAGTTGTCAGATTGATTCCCAAAACTAACAATCTTAAGACAATTACGTCTTGAAGTTTCTTACTTCTGTTTTGCTTGAACTTGCAGAAAAATATCTGAGACTAATCAAGACAGCTCAAGTAAGGCACCAAACATGCAGATCCAAACTTTGATGCCTGCTCCACTTCCTAACCCAAAGCCGGAGAAGCCAGGAAAATTTGATGGCACAGAATTTAAGAGGTGGCAACAGAAGATTCTTTTCTACTTGACCACTTTGCATCTGGCAAAATTCCTGGAAGAGGATCCACCAGAACCCGAAACTGATCGGGACTCAGTCCTTGCAGTCGATGCATGAACTCAAGGTGACTTCCTTTGCCGAAACTATATTTTGAATGGACTGGATGACTCTATTTATAATGTCTACAGTCCTATCACAACGGCAAAGAAGTTATGGGCCAGTCTTGATAAAAAGTACAAGGCTGAGGATGCCGGGACCAAGAAGTTCGTCGTAGGACGATTTCTGGAGTACAAGATGTGGACAACAAGACTGTGATCAATCAGGTGCAAGAGTTCCAACTTATCTTGCACGAGATAGAGGCTGAAGGTATGAATCTACTTGAAACTTTTCAGGTTGCTACTATTGTGAAGAAACTCCCACCTGCATGGAGAGATTTCAAGAACTACTTGAAACACAAGCGCAAGGAGCTGAAGTTAGAAGATCTCATTGTGAGGCTTCAGATTGAGGAGGACAACTGAAAGTCCGAGAAAAGAAGCAGTAAGAACTCCTATGAAGTCAAGGCCAATGTGATCGAAGACACAAAGGGGAAAGCGTCTACTTCCAAAAGCTTAAAGCGGAAGAAGACTGCCCAAGGGTACAATGGCAAGGTCCAAGAAGGCAAGAACATGCACTTCAAGGGAACTTGCTATATCTACAACAAAGAGGGGCATAAGGCGAATGTACGTCGCAGCCGTCTGAAAAAGAACAAGAAAAATCATCCACAGGTAAACCTGACCAACCATGGGTCGCCAAGCCTTTCAGCTGTGGTGTCAGAAGTGAATCTGATGACCAACAATAAGGATTGGTGGGTAGACACTAGGGCTACTCGGTACATCTGCTCTGAGAAATTATTAATCTCTGAATATTAAAAACTAGAGTAAGATGAGCAACTCTTCATGAGAAACTCAGTCGTCTCCAAGGTTGAGGGAAAAGGAAATGTCGTCCTGAAATGGACATCTAGGAAAGAACTTACTCTAAACGATGTGCTACATGTTCCAGATATCCTCAAGAATCTGATCTCTGGATCAATACTTAGTAAGAAAGGATTTAGAATGATTTTTGAATCAGATAAATTTATACTTACTAAGGGTGGAATGTATGTGGGAAAGGGTTATCTGTTTGATGGACTTTTTAAAGCCAATATTGTAGTGGTGGACAAAAAGTCTAGTTATTTGTACCCTAAGCTTATAAATAAAGAAAAATCTTTTGTTTATTTGCTTGAGTCTCTATCTTATGGCATGCTAGATTAGGGTATGTAAATTATAAGTCTTTAAAAAACTTATCTAATTTAGGATATATTCCTAAACTTAACTTGGAAGAAATTCGCAAGTGTGAGATTTGTGTTGAGGCCAAGTTCGCAAAAAATTCATTTCACTCAATAGATCAAAATACAGAACTTTTAGGGTTAATTCTAGCGATCTGTGTGACTTGAAGTTTATGCCAACTAGAGGCGAAAAAATGTATTTTATTACTTTTATTGATGACTGTACAAGATACTATTATGTGTATCTTCTAAACAGTAAGGATGAGGCAATGAATATGTTTATAACATATAAAGCCGAAGTTGAGAATCAACTCAATAAGAATATCAAGATTCTAAAATCCGATCGAGGTGGAGAATATGAATCAAATGATTTTAGTGAGTTATGTGCTAAATTTGGTATAATCCACCAAACTACAGCACCATATACTCCTCAGCAAAGTAGAATTGCTGAACAAAAGAATAGAACTTTGAAGGAGATGGTCAATTCGATGCTCGTAAGCTGGAGCTCCGCAGAACTTGTGGGGGAAAGCTTTGTTAACTGCAAATTATATTCTAAACAGAGTACCCCACAAGAAACTTGGTCTTATACCATTTGAGTTCTAGCATGGAAGGACACATTCCTATCATTACCTCAAAATGTGGGGCTGCCTTGCAAAGGTACTAGCACCATTACCTAAAAGACTAAGTTGGGAATAAGAACTATGGACTGCATATTCATAGGTTATGTCTTGAAAAGTAGTGCTTACAGATTTCTGGTTCATAAATCAGAAATACCAGATATTCATGTACACATGATTATCGAATGTAGATATGCTGTGTTCTTTAAAGACATCTTTCCATACAAACGGGAAATAGATAAGACTTCTGGGAAAAGAACACATGAGATGGCGTTCATGGACGAAAGCCCCGAGAAACCAATTGTTAATGCGGAACTTGAACCAAGAAGAAGTCAGAGATCTAGAATCTCAAAATCTTTTGGTCCAGATTTTATAGCATATGCTATTGAAAGTGAGCCTCAAACATTTAAAGAGGTTATGTCTACCCCAGAAGCACAAATGTGAAAAGAAGTTATAAATAGCGAAATAGAATCCATACTAAGTAATCATACTTGGGAATTGTCAAACTTACCTCCTGGCAGTAAACCAATTGGGTGTAAGTAGATTTTCAAAAGAAATTAAAATCTGATGGATCTATTGATAAGTACGAGGCTAGATTAGTAGCCAAGGGCTATCGACAAAAGGAAGGACTTGATTACTTCGATACTTATTCATCAGTAACAAGAATAACCTCCATTCGGATGTTGATTGCAACTGCAGTATTGCATAACTTAGATATCCATCAAATGGATATCAAGACTGCATTCTTAAATAATGAATTAAATGAAGAAATATATATGAAGCAACCTGAAGGATTTACAGTCAAGGGCTAAGAACACAAAGTGTATAAATTAGTAAAATCCTTATACGGTTTAAAGCAAGCTCCAAAACAAGGGCATGAGAAATTCGATAGTGTCATGATCAAAGATGGATTCACTATCAATGAATGCGATAAGTGTGTTTACACTAAAATAGTTGAAAATGCATGTATCATTGTTTGTCTTTATGTAGATGACATGTTGATACTTGGGACTAATATTGAAATTATTAAGTGTTGACACTTTGAAAAAGACAAGATTCTTACTGGCCTGAACAATGTCTAAACTTGTTGACATTTATAAAGGACAAGTGAAAGATAGGCTGATTGGTCCGAACAATATCTAAACTTGTTGACATTTATAAAAGACAAGCAATAGACAAGCTGACGACCAGTTTTGTACTTGTTGACATTTATAAAAGATAAGTAACAGATAAGCTGACGACCAGTTTTCACCCATCTCCGAGGGACAAGGAAGCAACTTGGACTTTACTATCCAGTGAAGCAGACAGTGAGCCCAGATTGTCTCTAAACAGACCTCAGCAGGTCTAAGATGAAATCACCTAGAGGGGGGGTGAATAGGTGATGGCTATATGAAATATGGCAACAATGCGGAATTAAAAATTCTACTAACAATTGCTCAAATTACAAGACTAGCAATAAACACAAAAAGTAGTGCAAGAAATAAAGGAGTTGAGTTTAGAGAAAATTCGAGCAAACGCAAACACAAGTATATGTTTCCGAGGTTCGAGCCACGCTCTACGTCCCCGCCTTTACACTTGAAGGATTTCTACTATTGTCGATCCCACCGGATCTTCAATACAAGGACACACTTGTCCGATCACTTCTGATGCCGCAACACCACCCGGAGCACACTAGCTCGCTTGAGGCCGATGCCTCTACAACTTCGCTCAAGAAGAAAATGATCACACTTGATCACAAAATAGCTCACTTGCACAATCCTATAACCAATATGTAGATGTAGAAATTTGGGATTGTGTAGTGCAAAATCTAGAGAGAAGTAGAGGAATAGGCTTCAAATGGGTGTATGGAAATTTTGGCTTTGAAAATCTTTTCTAAAATGAAGACTTGAAATTCTTATGAAAATCTCTTGTAAAATGTTTAGCAATAGTTGTCTTATCATGTTGAAGTGACCCACTATTTATAGGGGTTGAAAAACTGGGTAAAACAGCAAGAGAGATTCGTTGGGGTGAGATCCCAACAAAATCTGTCAGAAAAATATAGCTGTTGGAATCTGTCAGAATTTCTGACAGCTGCCGGTCGACCGGGCCGGTCGACCGCCAACGGTCATATTTTTGACCGTTGGGGGACTACGGTCGACCGCCCCGGTCGACCCGAACAAACAGAGAGCACTATAAGTGCCCCGGTCGACCGGAGTGGTCGGCCGACGTACACACATGCACAGCGTGTACGTCGGTCGACCCGGGCGGTCGACCGGCTCCTGTCTGTTCTGAAAAATCAGAACTGCAGAAAGCCAGAACTTGGGTCTTTGGATTTGGTCTTGTGGTTTAGGGTTTTGGACCTTGTAAAAATAGGAGTATGACCATATGTCACTACCCTAACATGTTAAAACATTTTGATAAAGTTTCTCTTAATAAAAACTTGTTTTTCTAAAAGTTGGTTTTTCCAAAAACTTAAAGTTTCTAAAAACAAATTTCCAAACATGTTACCTATAAAACTAAGTAGGAAATCGAAATTGTTTTTGAAGCCATAAATCAAACTAAAGTGTGTGTGTGAGTGACAATCCCATAATTCTACTTCTAACATCTAGGTTTTGACAAAAAGTCTAAAAAGAAAAAGTAAAAATACAAATCTTGGACTTTTTCATTGTCTTGATCTTGACTTGGTCTTTTCTTCATGTCTTGATCCCGAAGCTTCCTAATGTGCTTAGCTTGGGAATGCATATCTTTAGCGGCGTCCAAACTTGTGAGTCTTGATAGTGGAGCCATCAAAACAACCTGTTTAACCTGAAATACTTTTAAACAAAATTGTTAAATACATAACTAAATATGGTTTGTTATCATCAAAATATTCAACGGGATATTGGGCTAATGGCCTTTGGGCCAACAATCTCCCCCTTTTTGATGATGACAAAACATATATAGTTATCACAAATATTTTGGGTAGAGACTTCAAATGAAGCTCCCCCTCAACACATGCATATACAAAAATATGCTCAAGCATAGACAAATCTCAAAAAAATGGTGGGTGATAATCCACAACATAATCCACAACACATCCACAACACATATATACATGCTAGATAAAATACTCATGTCATAAAATAGAAATGAGACACATGTCCACAAAGCATAACCAACATAAACAAGTACATGTCCACCAAAATAAAAACACAACACAAACATATGTCCATAATACAATACCAAGTACTACACAAAATATAAGTGACAAATACAAACAAAAGTGCAAGTCTCTCTCAATAAATAACTCTCCCCCTTTTTGACATCATCAAAAGGGGCAGGTCACTCAGCACCACCAGCAGCATCGTCCGAACCTTCCTCAGCGTCGTCTTCCTCAGACGAACTCTCCTCAGCATCACCTTCTGCCATGGTCTCATCACCATCATGATCATCATCATCATGACCGACCTCCTCTGGATCGATACCAGCTACGCCGGGCTGTGGAGGTGGAGCCGCAGTAGGGTCTCTGATAGGAAATGGAGGACCGGAGGATGGAAGAGGGCGAGAAATGGTCGTGGGATCTGGACCAAGCATATCAAATTTCGCAAATAATGTCTCAAATTGCGAATCCACAAATCTCATGGCGTTCGCAAAATAAGTCATGTCATTGCGAAATCCCTGGAAGCGCGAGTCCATCTCCGCGCGAAGGGCTGCATCACGCTGCTCCAAATCCGTACGAAAAGCTGCATCTCGCTGCTCGATCCAAGACTGATGCTCCTGGATCTGAGAGCGAATCTCAGAAGATATGAAGGACTGGAACTCAGGTGATAAAGATGGCACAGATGCAGATGAAATCCCTGGGACGGAAGAGGATCCAGGGGCCGAAGATGACCCTGGGATATCAGCAGGAGGTGCAGGAGGGTTCTCTTGTGCGTGACGACGCATTTGAGCCTGCATCCTCTTCAAAAGGACGCTGTCTAAATTTATAGCGGGCTGACAGGGAGTCTCAGAGGACAAATCAAAACCTAATCTCTGAAGCAAATGAGTAATAAGCATCCCATAAGGCAAGTGCCTACCGGACATGCAGATATGGTCAGAGGCCATGTGAGTAGCAATGAGGTGAGGAAAATCAATCTTGATGCCTTTCAGAAGGCAATAGATTATGAGAGGAACTGAACCCCTAGCATTGCTATACTCACCGGACTTAGGTAAAATGTTGTAGAAAATGAATTTTGCAAGGACTTGGGAGGTGAGGGTAAATTTGTTGACCTCCTCATTTCTTACTAAACCGGGGTTGTCATCCCCGTGAATCAAAGTTGAGGCGGTGAGCGCAGACTCACCGTCCGGATACTCAAAGTCGTGTAGATCAAAAGTATTAACATCCACTCCTCCAGAGGAGAGATGTAGCAAGTCAGCAAATCGTGATATAGGGATGTCTATATCTCTCCCTAAAACACGTGATCTAACACGACCTCCCTCAAAGGCATAGTTGGCATAGAAATAGTGAACTAGAGATGTGTAGACAGGTTCCCTAATAGTCATAAAATGATGCAAAGAGTTTCTTTTGAGGATACGAGGGATGCCTAGGTGTTCAAAATCCTTTAGAATGACGCATCTTCCCGAAATTACAGATTTTTTGGAAAGTTGTATGAAACGATTTTCTGCAAGATCGTTCACAAAAGGTCTTTTAGGTGTATGAGTGGTGGAAGATGAGGGAACTATGCCTTTTCCTTTCTCAGACCTAGATCTCTTTGACATTTTTGGTGAAATGAGTGATTTTTATTTGATTTTTAGGGTAGATGGATATGGCTTGATCTAAACAAAAATAAACCTAGAGATCTTTGACAGGGAATTAGATTCTTAAGGCTAGAATGGAAGATTTGAACAAAAGAAAAATTTTTACCTGAAAATGAGAAACCCTAACCCTAGATCTTGAAATCTCTGAAATTCTGATGGTGAGGAAGCCCTGAGACTGAAGATCTATCCCACAAAGAGTGAATCCAACTTGGGTTTTGAAGGAATTTGAGAGATTTTGAGTTGGGAGAATTTTTGGAGAAAAGGGGAAGAACGTCTCGCCGGTTGGGTTGTGAGAGAAGTGAGAGAGAGTGAAATAAATAGCAGATTTGGGGCTGAAATCGACGAACGGTCGACCGGGCCGGTCGACCGGAAAAACCCGAGAGCACTGTAATCTATAGCGGTCGACCGTACCGGTCGACCGGCAACAGAGAGCAAAAATTGTTCTTTTTAGGCAATGGCGGTCGACCGGGGTTAGGGCCGGTCGACCGGCTTTGCCCAAAAAACTGTGGACAGACAGAGCTCCAAAAAAAATTTTTAAATAAAACTATTTAACAATTAAATAGGATATATATAACATACAAAAATACAACAATGTTTTTAAATCTTCATTAGGTTATCATGTCAACCAAAATATTCACACAAGACTTTTTATTTAATTTTCATACAAAAACAAAGTTTTAGAGATGTTGAAGCCGAATACCCGGTGACGGGTTCTGAACTTCATCCTCTTGATTCCTCTTGAATGAGTTGAGGTGCGCAATTGCCATCTCTAAGGTATTTGCTTGAATATGAAATTTTTACAAAATTTTATTTCTAGTTTTGAAAATACAATGTGTATATATAAATAAGCTAGTCTAGGCATGGCATGTAGACATACAATGGACATGGTATAAATGACAAGATATTAAAACATGGCATATACACAATCATGATAGGGATGTAAGTTTACACTAGCATATATCAATGTATCATAAAAGTAAACTAACAATCCTATACATGCGTATATAAATAACCAAACCAAAACTTTTAAATGGAGAAGTTACCAAGCATGGGCAATCTCCAAAATAGGTGCCTCCATGATAGCGATGCAAATGCGATGTGTTCTTTGAGCTTAGTTGCATCCACCACCCGGGCACCGTCTCCCCCTAAGTCTTGGAGGAAGAAGATCCACCTGCATCATCTAAATTTGGTGGGTCTTTTGGTACCCATATCTTTTTGGGTCCTTTAAGATTAGTACCGGGACGAACCCAAACATATTTATTATTTACATTATGTTTAGCAAAACAAAACTTTTCAAAATGGCCTTTGCGGCCACAATGCGTGCAAATGTAAATTCTACCACTACCTTACATGTATGCATGTTTATGTGTGTGTGCATGTTTCCGTGCATGTGCATGGTGAGTGTGTTTCCCTTGGGTTACTCCCTTAAGAAATCTAGATGCAAATTTAGTTAGATCAAAAGCACACTTTTTAAGAGTTGAATCTAAAACATCAACTCGTTTTTGCAATTCCACAAAATCATTTTTATTACTTGATGCAATGGGGTTTTCCCTTACAAGCTAGTTTGTATTTTTCAAAATCAATTTTTAATTTCTTAAATGCACAAGATAAATCATTTTTCTCCTTTTTAATAATATTAATTTTATCTTTTAAAGATTCATTTTCCCTTTTTAATTCTTATTATGAGATTGAGAAATCTCATATCTATGTTGTAATTCTTCGAAAAATTGAGCTAACTCATCCATAGTCAACTCATCCTCATCTAAAGAGTTGTCAATAGTTACCTTCGAAGCATGTCTCCATGTGCCATGAAGCACATGTGTGCGGCGTCGTTCTCCTCTTCGGAATCCGACTCCGTGTCATCCCACATGGCCACCATGGCTTTCTTCTTCTTGGGGCCGTTCTTGGAGGTGGTCGCTTGAAGAGCGGGGCAATCGGCAATGAGGTGTCCGATCTTCTTGCAATGGAAGCAAGGACCGGGTTCTTCTCTTTTCTTCTCAAATCTTCCTTGAGGTCTCCCTCTTCGGAAGTTGCTTTGCCTCCCCTTCTTGTAGAACATCTTGCCCACCTTCTGGATGAGCATGGCGAAGTCCTCATCGCAATCCTCCGATGAGTCATCCTCTTCAAGAATGGTTGGAGTGGCTTTGAAGGCAAGTACTTTCTTTTTGGGTGCCTCCCTTTCTTCTCTTACCTTCATCTCCATCTCATGCGTCTTGAGATTTCCGACGAAGCCGGAGAAGTCCATCTCCTCCCTATCGTTGAGTTCCTTGAGGGTAGTAGCCTTCACTTCTCAAGATTTGGGAAGAGCCCGAATGACTTTCCGAATCTTTTGGTCATTATCGATTGCGTCACCTAGAGAAGATAAGGCATTAGTAATCTTGGTGAAACGCGTGAGCATATCATCAATGCTCTCATTATCAAACATATAAAAATTCTCATATTGAGAACGCAACAAGTCAATCTTAGATCTTTTGACTTGTGACGTTCCTTCATGAGTCACAATTAAAATATTCCAAACTTCAAATGCGGATTTGCAATTTATGATGCGTGATAAGTCATCCTCATTTAAGGCTTGGGTCAAGGCATATTGTGCTCTAGCATTAGCTTCATAATCCTTGGAGGTGTCCTCGGACCATGAGCTCTCATCAGTGAGGGGTTCTATAAATTCTTTTGTAATGGACCTAGCAACCCTAACTCCTAGGGACTTAAGGAAGAGGTTCATCTTGACCTTCCATATGAGAAAGTTCAAGCCATCAAACTTTGGTGGGGACTTGATGCTAGAAAAGTCAAGTGATGCCATGGATGAATAATATAAAGCACAATATATGAAAGATGCAACTAATATAGCCAATAACAAGGATCTCCCTAAGGTGGTTAAACAAATTGTAGGGTTAGGCTCTGATACCAATTGAAATCACCTAGAGGGGGGGTGATAGGTGATGGCTATATGAAATATGGAAACAATGCGGAATTAAAAATTCTACTAACAAATTGCTCAATTACAAGACTAGCAATAAACACAATAAGTAGTGCAAGAAATAAAGGAGTTGAGTTTAGAGAAAATTCAAGCAAACACAAACACAAGTATATGTTTCCGAGGTTCGAGCCACGCTCTACGTCCCCGCCTTCACACTTGAAGGATTTCCACTATTGTCGATCCCACCGGATCTTCAATACAAGGACACACTTGTCCGATCACTTGTGATGCCGCAACACCACCCGGAGCACACTAGCTCGCTTGAGGCCGATGCCTCTACAACTTCGCTCAAGAAGAAAATGATCACACTTGATCACAAAATAGCTCACTTGCACAATCCTATAACCAATATGTAGATGTAGAAATTTGGGATTGTGTAGTGCAAAATCTAGAGAGAAGTAGAGGAATAGGCTTCAAATGGGTGTATGGAAATTTTGGCTTTGAAAATCTTTTCTAAAATGAAGACTTGAAATTCTTATGAAAATCTCTTGTAAAATGTTTAGCAATAGTTGTCTTATCATGTTGAAGTGACCCACTATTTATAGGGGTTGAAAAACTGGGTAAAACAGCAAGAGAGATTCGTTGGGGTGAGATCCCAACAAAATCTGTCAGAAAAATATAGCTGTTGGAATCTGTCAGAATTTCTGACAGCTGCCGGTCGACCGGGCCGGTCGACCGCCAACGGTCATATTTTTGACCGTTGGGGGACTACGGTCGACCGCCCCGGTCGACCCGAACAAACAGAGAGCACTGTAAGTGCCCCGGTCGACCGGAGCGGTCGGCCGACGTACACACATGCACAGTGTGTACGTCGGTCGACTCGGGCGGTCGACCGGCTCCTGTCTGTTCTGAAAAATCAGAACTGCAGAAAGCCAGAACTTGGGTCTTTGGATTTGGTCTTGTGGTTTGGGGTTTTGGACCTTGTAAAAATAGGAGTATGACCATATTTCACTACCCTAACATGTTAAAACATTTTGATAAAGTTTCTCTTGATAAAAACTTGTTTTTCTAAAGTTGATTTTTCCAAAAACTTAAAGTTTCTAAAAACAAATTTTCAAACATGTTACCTATAAAACTAAGTAGGAAATCGAAATTGTTTTTGAAGCCATAAATCAAACTAAAGTGTGTGTGTGAGTGACAATCCCATAATTCTACTTCTAACATCTAGGTTTTGACAAAAAGTCTAAAAGAAAAAGTAAAATACAAATCTTGGACTTTTTCATTGTCTTGATCTTGACTTGGTCTTTTCTTCATGTCTTGATCCCGAAGCTTCCTAATGTGCTTAGCTTGGGAATGCATATCTTTAGCGGCGTCCAAACTTATGAGTCTTGATAGTGGAGCGGTCAAAACAACCTGTTTAACCTGAAATACTTTTAAACAAAATTGTTAAATACATAACTAAATATGGTTTGTTATCATCAAATATTCAACGGGATATTGGGCTAATGGCCTTTGGGCCAACATAAGATGCTAGCACTTAGCATCATATGAGCCCAAAGGGACAGCCTCGCTTGAGAGGCTAAGATCACCAAACTTCTCCTTGAAGCTATTCACAGCTCCGTCAGGAAGCTAACCTATAGCTTCACCTGAAGTGCTCAGTTAACTCCGCAGAGAGTTAGCTTCGCTTGAAGCAGAAGAATGTTCAGTAGTTTCGCCACAGACGTTATCTAGCTCCACTGAAGAGCTGTCTTCTGACTTCGCCAGATGTTTCTTTCAGCTCCCCTGCGAGCTCAACGCGGACAGCTCCGCTACGGGTCTGCTATGGTCAACCTTTGACCAATTAAATCTCCAGATGAGATCAAATCTAATCAGGATTGAGATCAAATCCAATCAAGATCAAATTTGGCAGTTGATTGCCATAATCTCTTGACTCTCCTAAAACGAGTAAGAGGATCAGGGAAAATCTTCCAATTATATGGAAAGGATCAAAACAGATCAAGAAGATCAACTGACCTGCTATTTCTAACTTCGTAGAAGCTGATTCTAGCCTCGCAGCAAGGCTACTTTCCAGATTTAAATAGATTTGATTCAATCTGTTTCTATATTTTCAAGGGACAATTATACCCCTGCTCTCCCTATAAATAGCCCACCAGGGGCACAAGGAGAGAACACATGCGATACGCTCCAGAGAGACGGCAGACTTCTCGAGAGGACGCACCGCGCACAAACAGAGATCTAGTCTCTTGCCTCCAAGAATTCAGAGACTTTAGAGAACTGCTTCACTAATCAGGGTGCTGATACCCTAATACCTTCCTTCCTCTCGAGGAATTTCCGGAACCAGGCGAGAAGGAATTCCTAAGTGAAGGCGGCTTTGGGAAGCAACAAGAGGGTTCTACCAACTTTCTGTTCTCCGATTTCCCGAACCAGGCGAGAAGGGAATCTCATCGCTCGCATCGTCAAAGGACAAAGTGGTCGCGCGCTGACCAGACTCCTACCGGCACACTTCTCCAGAATCTCCGAGGAGATCTACTTGTAATGTTTTGTGTTACTTGTAATTTAGCTCCTCGACCCTTTTCTTTTTTGTAAGTTTTCCCCTTTTGAAAATCAATGGAAAACAAGATGGCGACTCCGCTGGGGATGATATTCTCCACTGCTAAGAATCAAGTGTCACAATGTGACGAACAGACCTTCGGGTCTATCTCTGAATCCAAGAAAGCCGGTGCAGCTGGAGCCTCTCTGGCTAAATCTTCAAGGCAAGTCTCTGCGGAGACAGACAAGGCTCTCTGCGAGCCTACTGTGGTCCTCTGGTGTAACAAAGAAGCAGGCCGGCAGTGCAAGCCTATCACTATCGAGAACCTGGTCGTTCACATCGACCAAGAAAAATTTGAAGAAGTCCTCTCTGGGGGTGGTCTAATGCATCATGCACGGAAGCATAGAAAGGTTTCCATGGCCAAGGCCTCAGAGGCAGAATTCTGCCAACACCCCTCAGCCTCGCGTGTGGCTAGTCAGGTTCCTTGCGGACCTAAGTCTCCCTTGCCAAAGCAGATGTGGAGGCCAAAACAGAAGGCTCTGGGCAAAGCCTCAGGCATAGCTACACCAGGAGTGCGTCTCTCTCGCGAAGAAAAAGGCAAGGTGCCTGCTTACTCCGACAATGCTGCCAGCCGTGAAGTTACAGCGGCGACCATACCTTCGCCCAACTCAAGAGCAACAACTCGCGCCAACCTCGTTCTCATGAGCGAAGCTACTATACCACAGCGTACGCGCGAAGTTCATAGCCGCGAAGCTAGAATCAAAGCACCACAACGTGCTTCGTCCCCCAGTCGTCCAAGTATTAAGCTCGCTCTTCGCAGCGGAGCTAAGGGATTGTTCCTAAGTGCTGATAGCGTTGCTTATGCAGCTTCAGCGCCCAAGGGCGCTTCCGAAGCTTTTAGCCGCGAACTTAGAGCCAAAGCACTATCTAAGGCTAATCGCCTTCGCAGCATCATAGCGGATAAAGCACCACAGCGTGTTCTGCTCCCCAGTTCGTCAAGCGCTAAGCTCACGCTTTGTGGCGGAGCTAAGGGATTGTTCCTAAGTTTTGATAGCGTTGCTTATGCAGCTTCAGCGCCCAAGGGCGTTTCCAAGGTTCTTAGCCGCGAAGCTAGAGCTGAAGCACTATGCAGTGCTAATCCCCTCTGCGGTGATAAAGGAGCAGGACATCGTCCTATGCGCGATCCAATAGAGCCTCTATGCTGCATCGTTTAGGCCCAACTAGGTATGACTTACGGGAATTCTTGACAAGCAAACGGAAGTCAGAATCTTTCCAAACTACTTCCTCCTGTTGTCAACAAGTGGGATGTTGGCTGGTGACAGTCCACTCAGTCCATTGCCAGCTAGGACCAATCCTCGCCACTTCTCTAGGTCGACGATCAGTTTTTGATCGGCTGTCGGTGCAAGCCCCGGTGAAACATCATAAAAGGAGCGTATCGTGAGATCTACCCTCTGCATCTGTCAACATGACCGGAAGAGGACGAGAGCTGCGCAGGGGAGGACGAGCGTCCGACGACACTCCCTACAGCTCCCCAGATCCAGATTACAGCCCAGACTTAGGCGAAGTCTTGGTGCATGAAGAGGGTGTCTTCCGAAACACCAGATCTAGGGTTGCGATACCCTACAGTTATGAATAGCCATCTTCCTCAACGATAGTAGCCTCGCCGGAACCAAGGAGAAGATCAGTCTAGTCGTCTAATAAAGAAGATAAAGATAGTGGGTATGCCTCTTCGGCGACAGTCAGCTCGGTGCGAACAGATAGAGCATCAATAAACATGGCTGATAATGGTAATGACGACCTTCATCGACGTTTGGAAGCCCAGGAGCAAACTTCCAAAACCCAGCAAGAAGCTCTGGACAACATTCAACAGATGCTCGCTCAACTCCTCAATAACCGGAATAATAATGATACCGGGAGTAGCCATGATGAGGAAGAACATCTTAGCAATGACCAGCCAAGACGAAAAAGTCCAAGGAGGGTTCTTCTTTTGACGCTGAAGTCCTTAAGGACATCCAAGCTCAAATTGCATCCCTAACTCAGAGGGATAATTAAAGAAAGTAGGGGCAGTTCGTCCTTACCCGCTGGAGTGAGATTCAGTGCCATACCCACCGAAGTTCAAACCACCAACATTGCATACCTATGATGGTAAGAGCTCGCCAAACCAGCACATCTACTATTTTCGGTCTCAAACCGGTAATGTTATAGACAATAATGCTATCATGGCTAGGCTGTTCATTGGCACCTTAAAGGGGGTAGCATTTGATTGGTTCTGAAGTCTCCCTCCGGGCTCTGTCAATTCATGGATCAACCTAGAAACTCGATTCCTTTCTCGTTTCTATGAAGACGATACCGAGGTACCATGGACAAGCTGCTCTCCACCGTGCAGAAGAAAGGCAAATCTGTCCATGACTACATTGAGCGATTCAGAAACTTGTCTTTGATGTGCCCAGCAGGGATGCCATTACTCATGCTCTTACAGACGTTCAGGTACAACTTCTTAGACCAAGTAGAGGTTCGCATGGGGGCTATCAAGGCCTATACTTGGAAAGAACTGGTCGAACAAGTTGAGACAGCCGAAAAGTCGGCTAAAAAGTTCGAACCATTCACCCCTAAAGCCAAATGGGGTATGAACAACAAAGGACGCGGCGACATGGCGCAGTCTTCCCAAGCTAAAGGGAAAGAGACCACGTCCGTTGAATTGTCAGGGGATGTTCAGTCGAAAGCCAAGAAGAGCGGCTTCAATAATCAGGAGTCTAAGTTCCCTCCGAAATAGTACTCCTTCAGAGACGATCAGGTGGTCACAATATTCCATTTACTCCACAAAGGAATAAAATGAAGCTACCAGAGGCTCGACGTCCCAATGAGATGGGACGCACGAACAATCCCAAATACTGTCTCTACCACATGATGATTCACCATCCTACCGACAAGTGCTTTGTCCTTAAGGACAGAATTCAAGCCTTGATTGATGCCGGTGTCCTGACATTAAAGTCAGAGCAAAAGAAAATCACTGCAAACATGGTGACCCTCGAATTCGACAAAACCCCAAAGGTCACAGTTCCTGACGGGACTTATCTAGTCCCTGCGCCACGACTGGAAGTCAAGCATCCTGCGGCTAAAACTCAAGATAATAGAGGTCTTGTTCCGCTGAAATTGGAGACAGGGGAAGTCATGTGGATACACCCAGACCTTGTCTAAGACGTACAGTGGGATTCAAAAAAGTCCAAGTCAAAGGGCAAATCTTGCAATGTCATCTCCATCCTGCCAGACGATGACAATCTTACGTCAGCTTCTCTCAGCGATTCTGAAGAAGAAAAGCACGCTTGCACGACGCAGGCTGATATACCTCAGCCGATGGGTACTCGATCTGGAATATCATACTTAAAACAGTATGAGAAGGCTACTGACGAGATACAACAGCAAACGACGTCAGTACAAGTACCAGCATCCGCTTCGATTCCAACCAAGGGGAGGAGAAGCCTAAAGAAGTCCACTTCGACCATGTCCTGAAGAAGCCTTCAGGCCCAGGGCTTGACACGTCCTTTCGTTTTGACATATTGGCCCAGCTCGCTAATATCCCGGCTCTTATTACTATACACGAGCTACTTCGTCTCTCAAAGAGACAAGAGAAGCACTCAGGGATGCCCTGGCTAATTCCGAATCATTCCTGACATATATACCAGAGACCCATAAAGATGACGCTCAGTCTCCGTGCCCTGAATGCCATCATGCACAATCAAAGGTGCCCGCTATTACCTTCACAGCAGAAGATATGCTTCTCAAAGATAACAAGCACGATCGACCCTTGTACTACACCGGATACATCGATTCAACATGCATTGAAAGGTACAGGTTGATTCGGGGTCCCCAAAAGGCTCCTCTAGTTTCTCGGTATACCACTATATAGGTTGTCCGCAACCACTACTACAATATACGGTTTCAATGCCGGGAGTAGTCATCCACTTGGGAAAATTCGACTCCGTTGCCGAATCGGGAGCCTGAAGTCAGAAGTGACATGCTATGTCATTGACGCTGACACATCATACAACTTGCTGCTAGGACGACCGTGGATCCACGCCAACTAGATCGTTCCCTCCACTCTGCACCAGTGCTTCAAATATATTGAAGATGACGTGACAGTACGAACTGTCTTCGCTGAGAAGCAGCCATTCAAAGGGGTAGAAAATTACTTCACTGATGCTCTCCTGTATCAAGAGACCGGTGAAACATCGAAACAACCATTGCCGAATGATGATGATAGTGGCAATGAGGCGGATTCAGAATCTGAAGCAGACATGCCAGCCATTTTGATTGGCGAACCAATTATAGCATATCTTAATAACCCCAATGTAACACTCCTTCTGAAGATGAGGGTGAATGGGTAATTAATGATAATATTTCTTTTGATTATTGTGCGAGTATTGGGTTGTTTGAATCCATCACGGATAGCTCTCTGTACATCCCTTTACATAAACCAAGCGCGTCCAGTACACCCATGGAATCTGTAGAAGGGGCCGTTTTAGTGATCCCTCCATCCAAAGAAGGTCAGTCACTGATAATTTTTGGTAGAGCCTAGCCGCGAGGGTCCACAGCCACAGGTTCAAGTTCAGACTCAGATACCCCACAATTCTTCCATTACGCACGATCAGCGCGCTATATTATGAAGAAAATGAGGTACAACCTAAAGCATGGGGAAGGCCTGAATTTCGAAAAAGAAAGGCATAGTTTGCTGCGTAACTTTGTGCCAAAAGGGAAACCTACAAATTACTATGATAATACACGTAGGGGGTTGGGATACGTTACACCCACATCGCCAGCAACGGTTCAATTCAAAGACGACGAACCAATTTCATTACTTTCCGCCTCTTCCTCCAAATGGGACTCGGATGTCAGCGTGGGAGTGATGTTCGAGAATCTCACTGTTAATATGACTTCAAGCAGTCAATTGGAGCCAGCAGAGGCTACTGATGAGGAGCCATGGGCTCAGCAATTAGATCTCCAATGGGAAAAGTGATTCAAACTACGCGACCCACCTACTGAAGACAAGGTGATGCAGGTTAACTTGGGTAGTCAAGATCACCCTAAGCCCATCTTTATAAGTGAAAGCTTATCACTTACAGAAAAGGAAGAATTGATAATACTCGTAAAGGAGTATATAGACGCCTTTGATTGAGGTACAACCTGCACACAAAATACGAAATTATAGAACTTAAGAAAGGAAATGTGCAAGTGCTCAATTCTTCCGCTATAGCAAGTGGCTATGCGGTCGTGATCCACAAGGAGGGTTTTGCGATAGAAGCGTTTACAGTTTTATTGAAATCGTTATAAAAATAAGCGAAAGTTCTTCTCTATTTTAAAGTTATAAAAATGAAAAAGAAAGTTATAGTTAAAGTTAAGAAGAAAGTGAGAGATGAGGAAGGTGGACAAATCAGAAAACAAGAAAAGCGACTATGTACAATGAAGTGGAGAAGAAAGAGTTGGAGGAGGTGGTGATCTATACTAAAGAAGTAAAAGAAAGAAAGACAAGTGAAGAAATACTTACCTAGGTTGATTGATGACTTACTTGGAAACCTTTTGCAAGTTCTACCTTTTTTGCTTCGGAGGCGTTCAACGCATAAATCATAGACTCGAGCTCAGTCCCCGTGCACATTATATCGTCAAGCCTAGCAAGAACGAAGTGATGCGGATCTTGGAAGAGGAGAACGTCTTCATGAACTATCATTGGCTCTCACGTAGCTTAATTATACTTGCTTTGGATTTCACTTGTAAACTCAACAAATACAACCAAGGTAAAGTAGAAGAGGAAGAAGAAAGCAAAACAAAATACGAACATAAAAAGAAGCTTTTACCTTTATTAATTGCAGAGACAATGGAAGAAAGGAGGAGGGTACATCGGTGTCACTCTCAACGTCAGCCTCTCTCTCTTACTTACATGAATCTTCTTCTACCCTAAGTTTACATACAAGTTACATAAACAGAAAAAAAAATCTAAACTACAAAGAATTAAAACTAGGCTAAATCCTAATCTGCATGGTCGTCCCATTTTCAGCGCAAGTACAGGCCTTTTATAGGCATAAACCCAACAACCAGGATCCCGGGGAGATCGGGGGAGCAAACGCTCCCCCTAACTCCCCAAGATTGCCGCGAAAACGCGGCTATTGCCGCATTTCTGCGGCCAGGGTGTGGCCAGGTGGCCACACCCTGTTGGTGGGTCGCGCTGGTTTGGCCTTCTGACTATATCTGGAGTTGGTTTGTCAGTTTGAGTCCCGGATTCTGATGAAATGGCCTTGGATTCTTGGCTTTAACCGATCGATTCTGAGAGGATTCTTCTCAACCGGTTTTCCACCTCTTGATTTTGCCCTGATTTACTTGGTACGAATTAATTCTAATTTAATTCAGAATTTGGTGAGCTTTGGGCTCATTTCTCTTCAACTCCTTAAAGATTGGGCCTGCAAATAAATCAAACAATTAATTAGGACAATGCAGGCTTTTATTCTATAATAAGTATGGACATATGATATTAAATATGCAATATTAGCGACCAATCAGCCTTCTCATGGAACTACGAAGACATGCCCGGACTTGATCCGCAAGTAGCCATGCACCGTCTGAATATCAAACCCGACGCCAAGCCAGTCAAGCAGCAACAACGTCGGTTTTGCCCGAACATTATGGAGGCTATTGAAGTCGAAGTTCATAAGCTCATTGCATGTGGCTTCATACGGGAGAAACAACATCCAGACTGGGTTGCTAATATTGTTCCCGTCCTCAAGAAGAATGTGAAAATACGGATCTGCATCGACTACCGTGATCTCAATACAACTTGTCCTAAAGACGAATTCCCACTGCCCATCACCGATGCCATGATTGACAATACCTGTGGATTCGAACGAATGTCTTTTATGGACGGCTTTTCAGGGTACAATCAGATCAAAATGTACCCCGATGACGAGAAGCACACTTCGTTCCGAACACCCTGGGGGTATACTGCTACACTGTGATGCCCTTCGGACTGAAGAACGCCGGGGCAACCTATCAGCGGGCAATGAGTACAATCTTCGCGATTACCTCTGAAAAACGGTAGAATGCTATGTCGACGACATTGCTGTCAAAAGCCGCAACAAAAACGACCATCTTCGTGACTTGAGAACGATATTCGACATAATGCGGGCTCATCAACTGAAGATGAATCCGACAAAATCCTTCTTAGGAGTTTCGAGTGGCAAGTTCCTTGGGTTAATTGTTACATCAAAAGGAATTCATCTTGACCCAGACAAGGTCAAAGCTATTCAGAGCATGCATCCACCGAGGAATCTCAAAGAGCTTAGAGGCTTGCAAGGTAGACTGGCTTACATTAGAAGATTCATCGCAAATCTCTCAAGCCGGTGTCAGCAGTTCACCTGACTTATGAAAAAGGGTGCTTCCTTCGTATGGGATCAAGCTTGTCAGGAAGCTTATGAAGACATCAAGAGATATCTCATAAAACCTCCAGTCTTGGTGGCCCCCACAGCAGGGACACCATTCTTTCTTTATGTGAAAGCTATGGACCATTCTCTTGGTGCCCTCCTTCCTCAAAAAGACGACAATAGTCATGAGCAGGCCATTTATTATCTGAGTAGGACTCTGATAGGAGCGGAATCTCGCTATAACCCTATCGAGAAGGAGTGTTTAGCTCTTGTCTTTGCTGTTCAGAAGACACGACATTATTTGGTCGGCCAAACCATACATGTCATCTCCAGAGTGAATCCCTTGCGTCTTCTCATGACAAAGCCAGGATCACTGAATTCAAGATTAGCTAAATGGATGCTTCTTTTGTCTCAATATGACATGATGTTTATCCCTCAAAAGGCAGTTAAAGGCCAGGCACTTGCAGAGTTCTTGGCCGCTCATCTAGTTCTAGAACACTCAAAACTTCACGAAGACATTCCGGATGAAGCCTTCGAGTCTAATATAACTTCAGAGGATGAAGTGTAGCAGATATTCTTCGATGGAGCATCACGAATAGGTCCTAAAGGTAGGATCATCGCCGGTGTGGGGGTTGTGTTTATCTCTCCACAGAATCATGTCCTTCCTAGAGCATTTTCTCTGACAGAATCATGCTCCAACAATGTAGCGAAATATAATGCTCTACTTATTGGCCTTCTGCTCGCCCATGGAATGGGGGTACGGCGATTCAAAACTGATTATCAATCAGGTTAAAGGCGAATATAAGGTCCGCCATCAAGACTTGGTGCCTTATTATCACACGGTCATCGAATTGGCTAATCTGTTTGAAGGTTTCTACATCGGGCACGTGTCTCGATCTCAGAATACCAAGGCGGACGCTCTTGCTGCATTAGCAACAACACTAGCCCTGCCAGTCGACACCGAGTATCACCTCACAGTGGCAACTCGACACCTTGTATGCTCTAAGCATATGTTAAGAACCCGAGAAGTCTATAATGTCTCGACGGATCTTGAGCCGAGGGATTGGCGATTTCCTCTCATCGACTATATTTTACATGGTCTGCTGCCAGACGATCCTAAGAAGCGGCATCTATCAGACGAAGGTCTCTCCGTTTCTACTACGACCCAACTCTGAAGACATTTTAACGTCGTTCATATGACGGTGTCCTCCTCCGTTACCTTTCTAATTCAGAGGCGCAGGAAGTGCTTAAAGAAGCACACAACGGCATTTGCGGATCTCATCAGCCAGGTCTAAAACTTAAAGACAGGTTGCTTAGACTTAGATACTATTGGCCAACCATGATGGCCGATGCCATCCGATATGCACGAAGATGCAAAGCATAACAAATTCATGCGGACTTCATACACCAACCTCCGGAGTTGCTCCACCCAACTGTTGCTTCATGGCCATTCGAAGCATGGGGAATCGATGTCGTAGGGCCAATCAGCCCCTCTTCGACAAAAGGACACCGGTTTATCCTGGCAATAACTGATTACTTTTCAAAGTGGGCAGAAGCCATACCACTGGTTGAAGTCAAAACTTCTAATGTGGTCGATTTCATCAAACACCATGTCATCCATCGATTTGGTGTCCCTAGGCGGATCATCCATGATAACGGTCCCCAATTCATAAGCCAGGTATTCTATCGGTTCTGCGATAAATACCGAATTCAGAATGTGGCTTCAACTGCCTATAATCCCGCCGCTAATGGTTTGGCAGAAGCATTCCATAAAACAATCATCAAGTTACTCAAGAAGTTCGTCTCCTCGAATAAGCGAGATTGGGACGAAAAACTTGGTGAATGTCTTTGGGCCTACCGAACCACGGTTCGGACCCCGACAGGCAATACGCCTTTCTCCCTGGTGTACGGGTGTGAAGCAGTCATACCGTTAGAAATCCAGATGCCGTCATTACGAGTTGCTCTGACCACTAAGATCACATCAGAGGACTATGATCGGTTGCGTCTTCAAGAGCTCGAAGCCCTAGATGAGAAACGACTACAAGCTCAGCAGCACATCGACTTGTATCAAGCTCGAATCTCAAAAGCCTTCAATAAGAAGGTCAAACAAAGAGTCTTCCAGAAAGGAGATTTGGTTTTAGCCGTCAGACGACCGATGATCATGACGCATAAAACTAAAGGCAAATTTCAGCCTAAATGGGAAGGACCATTTGTAATAGAAACAGTCTATTCAAATGGAGCATACCGCCTTATGACTTCAGAAGGCGATTTACTCATGATGCCGATCAATGGCAAGTTCTTAAAGAAGTATTATCCTTGATTAAGGATCCTTCTCATGATCAAGTTAACACTACACCTCTGATCAAGACCTTCATATCCAAGGTACACGCAAAGAGAGCCTCTCTCTTCCTCCAAATGAGAGCATGCAACCATAAACCAGTAGGAACCTGGTCATACATTGTTTGTCTCAAAGGAGAATCAAGGTTATACATACGCTAACCAAATGATCCAACATCCTTAACAATTAAGGATAGAGGAAAATGTTGGCCTTTAAGCCCATCATAATCCTCGATAACTTATCATGCTGAGGGGAATAGCATGGCTAGCCCGACTCAAACGGTACTTGGTAAGGTATGTTAAACCCGTTGACAGCTGAGGATTTACTAAAAATCCTAAGGGACCTGTTCCCATTTGATTCCCTCTCCAAAATCACTTACCAATTCTCATCCATAGAATGGTAAGACCACATATACAGATCTTTCCATCCATTTCGCTGTTACGTTAACATTAAACCTATGACAGTGATCTCCTCGTTTTTCGCAATGAAAACGAGGCCTTCTTCCAAATTCCATCAAAATTCTGACTGGTCTGAACAATGTCTAAACTTGTTGACATTTACAAAAGACAAGTGACAGGCAAGCCGACGATCAGTTCTATACTTGTTGACATTTACAAAAGACAAGTATCACCTTTTAGTCCGTCAAAGACTACTTGGAGCTTGGTGGCTTCTCAATCGGTTACGTCATTGCGACCTCTGAACCGGCAGATAGCCAAGTCTCACCTTTCAGTCCGTCAAGGACTACCTTCAAGCTTGTTGACTGATTGGTCGCTAATGTTGCATATTTAGTATCATATTTCCATACTTATTCTAGAATAAAACTTTGCATTGTCTTAATTAATTGCTTAATTTATTTGCAGGCCCATTCTTTAAGGAGATGAAGAGAAATGAGCCCAAAGCCCATCAAAATTCTGAATTAAATCAGAATTAATTCGCACTCAGTAAATCAGGGCAAAATCAAGAGGTTGAAAACCGGTTGAGAAGAATCCTCTCAGAATCGATCGGTTAAAGCCAAGAATCCAAGGCCATTTCGTCAGAAATCTGGACTCAAATGAAGAAACCAACTGAAGATAAATGCAGAAGAAAATCCCAGAGAGACCCACCAACAGGGTGTGGCCACCTGGCCACACCCTGGCCGCGGAAACGCGGCCAAGCCGCGTTTCCGCGGCTTGGTTGGGGAGTTAGGGGAGCGTTTGCTCCCCCGATCTCCCCGGGATCCTCCTCGTGTGGGTTATGCCTATAAAAGCCAGTATTTGCACTGAAATGGACGACCATGCAGAGATAGGATTTAGCCTAGTTTTCATTTTGTAGTTTAGGTTTTTCTTTTCTTTTTATGTAATTTGTATGTAAGCTTAGATAGATGAAGATTCATGTAAGTAAAGAGAGAGGCTGATGTTGAGAGTGATACCGATGTACCCTCCTCCTTTCTTCCATTGTTTCTACAAGTAATAAAGTAAATGCTTCTTTTTATGTTCGTATTTTCTTTTGTTTCCATCTTTCTCTTTCTACTTTACCTCCTTTGTTTTTGATGAGTTTGCAAGTGAAGCCAGAAGCATAAGTATAACGATGCTTTGTGAGTGCCAACGATAGTTCATGAAGACGATCTCCTCCTCAAGATCCGTATCACTTCATTCTTGCTAGGACTTGATGATATAATGTGAACTGGGACTGAGCTCGATCCTATGATCTATGCGTTGAACGCCTCCAAGCAAGGTAGAACATGCAAGGTTTCCAGGTAAGTCATCACTCAAATTAGGTAAGTATTTCTTCAACCTTCTTTCTTTTCTTTTATTTCTTTAGTATAGATCACCACCTCTTTCAAATCATTCTTTTTCGACTCATTTGTACATAGTCGCTTTCTTTTCCCTTTCTTTGTAAATAGTCATTCTCCATTTCTCTCCACCTTCTTCATCTCTCATTTTCTTTCTAACTTTAACATAACTTTCTTTTTCATTTCTATTTCATTAAACAAAGAAGAATCATCATTTTGTCTTCATTAAGATTTCAATAAAGAACTGTGAACGCTTCCATCGCAAACCCTCCTTGTGGATCACGACCCACATAGCCACTTGCTATAGCGGTAGAATTGAGCACTTGCACATTTTTATTAAAAGTTCTGAAATTTCGTATTTTGTGTGGCAGGTTTAGCATCAATCATTGACATTTACAAAAGACAAGTCTCACCTTTTAGTCCGTCAAGGACTACTTGGAGCTTGGTGGCTTCTCAATCGGTTACGTCATTGCGACCTCTGAACAATTAGATAACCAAGTCTCACCTTTCAGTCCGTCAAAGACTACCTTCGAGCTTGTTGACATTTACAAAAGACAAGTCTCACCTTTCAGTCCGACAAGGACTACTTGGAGCTTTGTGGCTTCTCAACTGGTACGTCATTGCGACCTCTGAACCGGCAGATAGCCAAGTCTCACCTTTCAGTCCGACAAGGACTACTTGGAGCTTGGTGGCTTCTCAATCGGTTACGTCATTGCGACCTTTGAACTGACAGATAACCAAGTCTCACCTTTAGTCCGTCAAGGACTACTTGGAGCTTGGTGGCTTCTCAATCGGTTACGTCATTGTGACTTCTGAACCGACAGATAACCAAGTCTTACCTTTCAGTCTGTCAAGGACTACCTTCGAGCTTGTTGACATTTACAAAAGACATGTCTCACCTTTCAGTCTGACAAGGACTACTTGGAGCTTGGTGGCTTCTCAATCGTTTACGTCATTGCGACCTCTGAACCGACAGATAACCAAGTCTTACCTTTCAGTTCGTCAAGGACTACCTCTATACTTGTTGACATTTATAAAAGACAAGTATCACCTTTTAGTCCGTCAAGGACTACCTTCGAGCTTGTTGACATTTACAAAAGACAAGTCTCACCTTTTAGTCCGTCAAGGACTACCTTCTATACTTGTTGACATTTACAAAAGATAAGTATCACCTTTTAGTCCTTCAAGGACTACCTTCTATACTTGTTAACATTTACAAAAGACAAGTATCACCTTTTAGTCCGTCAAGGACTACTTGGAGCTTGGTGGCTTCTCAATCGGTTACGTCATTGCGACCTCTGAACCGACAGATAACCAAGTCTCACCTTTCAGTCCGTCAAGGACTACCTTCGAGCTTGTTGACATTTACAAAAGACAAGTCTCACCTTTCAGTCCGTCAAGGACTACCGTCGAGCTTGTTGACATTTACAAAAGACAAGTCTCACCTTTCAGTCCGACAAGGACTACTTGGAGCTTGGTGGCTTCTCAATCGGTAACGTCATTGCGACCTCTGAACCGGCAGATAGCCAAGTCTCACCCTTTCAGTCCGTCAAGGACTACTTCGAGCTTGGTGGCTTCTCAACCGGTTACGTCATTGCGATCTCTAACCCGGCAGATAGCCAAGTCTCATTATTCAGTACAGTAAGGATTGTTTTCTCAAATGGCTGTAATACAACTTGAAGCGATAATTCAGAAGATAAAATGAGTTGGAAACACAACAGGGGAGTCAAACAAAATTACTTTTATTGATTCCGAAAAGAAGGGATACATGAAGGCACATATATTACAAGCTATAAGGGTGCTTCATAAGATTTGATCCGCCCTTCAAGAAAGGCCAGCCTTGTCTTCCTATCATCAGTAGCCCTGACGAGCACCTGCGACCTTAGCTCAGCCTCATTAAAACTCGCCGTCTGAGCCAAGCAAGCTTCAACCTCAACCAAGGTTGCCCCTCTGAGCTGACTCCTGCCATGAGAGTTCGTCACTTTGAGCCTTAAGCTGCTCAAGCCGCGGAGTCTCTTCAAGACGCACTGGTTCAGCCTTGAATAAAAGAAGATTTGCCTTCCTGATCATCTCCTTGGCCTTTTCAATTTTATCTTCAGCGTCAAGAAGAGCATTGCTAGAAGCATCTATGGCGTCTCCGAGCTCTACCTTCCTTGTCTCTAAGGATTTCAAGTCAGAAGAAATGGCCTTAGCGGCTTCCTGAGCAGCAAGATGAACTTCGTGCATCAGAGCGACAAGGTGCGCAAGCTGCTCATTAACTGAAGACTCCAGGTCTGAATGGCTAAGACGGCGCCATTCGTCTACATCCGTCTCAAGTTTGTCCACCAGAAGTTCCAATGCAGCGGCCTGGTCATCCCTCCAAAGTCCTGCATACTCTCAATGCTTCGGGAGAGGGCCACCTTCAAAGCAGAGAATGAGGTAGTCGAGCCTTTCAAATCAAAGCGATGGATCACTTCAAGCTCTTATAAAAGCTATCGACTAGCACAGCCATAAATTCATTCTCGGCCTCAATCACTCCTGGCAGACGAGCAGCCCCTGAAGATTCCACTGGCTTTATTGACACCACTATGGAAGGAATAGTAAAAGCACCGACTGCAGTAACCTGAGAGGTCATCGGTGATCTCGGTGGAGTCCTCATTGAAACCAGTACAATAGCCACAACCGAGGTTAGACTAGTGACTATTTCTAGGAGAGCGGGCTCAACCACCAGTGTCGGGGAAGTAGGAGTGGTAATCACCTTCAGCTCCGCACCTGGCAAGATAGGCAGCTGTGGCGAAACTGATGGCATCTCACTCACCGATATGGTTGGAAGTGAGATCGGCTCCATGACTACCGTCTCCTCATTTCAGTCCCTCTGGCTGGTTCAGGCTGATAAGAGGGTAGGTCACCATACAAAGCATCCAACTCAGCAGCATCCGTCGCGGTCGAAGTGCTTACTTCACCCTTGGATCCCTCAGGAAGACAGGTGGGCTCTCTTGAAGTCAATGCACCCAGAGGCGGAACACCTGCAAAAAGACTTTGTTTAGGCAAGGCATAACAAATAGCAAGTTCTAAAGGTCAAAACACTACCAAAAGATAATGTCGCCTCAATCGTCTTGACGGCAGTCCCCACGGGCTCCATAGGAAAATCTTTGGCAGAATCAACACGAATGGCCGGCCCACCTTCGCTTGCCGAACCTTCCGTGGTCCACCCAAAGGAGCTAGAAGCTTCGGGA
>JAVJIF010021525.1:0-64729 GCA_038442645.1 Agave tequilana
TACTCGTTGACATTTACAAAAGACGAGTATCACCAATTTTCGAAGCTTGGTGGCGTCTCATCCGGTTATGTCATCGCGACCTCTGAACCAGCAGACAGCCAAATCTCAATTTGAGCTTGTTGACATTTACAAAAGACAAGTCTCAATTCCGAGCGCTGTTGACATTTACAAAAGACAGGTCTCGATACTCGTTGACATTTACAAAAGAAGAGTATCACCAATTTCTGAAGCTTGGTGGCGTCTCATCCGGTTATGTCATCGCGACCTCTGAACTGGCAGATAGCCAAGTTTCATCTACCATTGAGCTTAGTAGCGTCTCAACCGGTTATGTCATTGCGACCTCTGAACCAGCAGACAGCTAAGTCTCAACTTTGGGCCTGTTGACACTTACAAAAGACAGGACTCACCGATGCTTGCTGACATTTACAAAAGGCAGGTATCTCCCCTTCAGCCCCGCAAAGGGCTAACCTCAAGATTGCTGACGTCTTAATCGGTTATGTCATTGCGACCTCTGAACGACGGATAGCCACGTCTCAAAGATTACGTCCTCAAGTAAGAACAAGATTGGAGATTCGACAGAAGCCAAAACAAAAGAAAGAATTTTCATTAATTCCAAAGATGAGGGACACATGAAGGCACGTATACAATGACCTACAAGCGTACACTGTACGATCTGAGCCACTCTCCGAGGGTTTTAGCCTCGTCTTCTTGTCATCAGCAGCCTGGGCGAGCGCCTGTGACTTCAGCTCAGCCTCATCAAAGTCCACCGCCTGGGCCAGACGAGCTTCAACTTCTGCCAAAGTTGCCCTCTGTGACAACTCCTGCCGCGCAAACTCCTCACTCTGAGCTCTGAGCTCTTCGAGCCGCGCAGTTTCCTCAAGACGCACCGGTATGGCCTTGGATAAGAGGAGGAGATTTGCTTTCCTAATCATTTCCTCAGCCTTCGCAATCTTATCCTCAGCGCCAAGAAGAGCACTAGTGGAGGCGTCAATTGCACTTCCAACCTCCGCTTGCCTTGTTTCCAAGGATTTCAAATCAGAAGAGACGGCCTTAGCAGCCTCTTGAGCAGTAAGCCGGGCCTCGTGCTTTCGGGCAACAAGACAAGCGAGCTGCTCATCAGCTAAGGACGCCGGGTCTGAGCGATAGAGACGGCGCCACTCCTCTACAGCCTTCTCAAGTTCATCCACCAGGAGTTCTAAAGCAGCAGCCTGATGATACCCCTCAAAGTCCCGAATGCTCTCAATGTCACGGGAGAGGACCACCTTCAGCTTTGAGAATGGTACAGGCGAACCCTTCAAAACTAGGTCGATAGTTCGCTCCAAGCTTCTATAAAAGCTATCGACCAGGTCACCTATGTAATCATTCTCGGCCTCAGCCATTTCGGGCAGGGAGGCAACCTCAGAATAGTCCACCAACCTGGTCGACGTCGTCGCAGAAGAAGCAGCGCGGGAACACTGACAATAGCAGGACTAGCCGAAGGCGATCTCGGCGGAGTCCTCATCAAAACCAGCACGCCAGCCACCGCGGAGGTAGGACTGGCAACCACCTCTTGAGCAGCAGGCTCAATCACCAGGGTTGGAGAAGTAGGGCTTGCAATCACCCTCAGTGCCGCACTCGGCAAAACAGTCCGCACCTCACTTGTTGATGTGATTGGGAGTGAGGATACCTCCGGAACTGTCGTCCTTTCAACCTCTGGTCCTTCAGCTGATTTAGGCTGATAAGAAGGAAGGTCGCCATACAGCGCGTCCAACACAGCAGCATCCGCCGTGGCCGAGGTGCTCATGTCACCCCTCGATCCCTTAGGAAGATCTACCGGCTCCCTTGAAGCTGATGCATCTTGAGGCCGAACACCTGTAAAAAGACTGTGGTTAGTCGGGACACTATATACAGAAGAAGCCAAGAGGGTACGACAATACCAAAGGATGATGTTGCCTCGAACATCTCGTCGGCCGCACCAGTCTCCAGAGGCTCCATCGAAAAATTTTTGGCAGAATCAACACGAATAGCCGGCTCGTTTTCACTTGCCGAGTATCCTGTGGACCACCCGATAGAGCTCGATGCCTCAGGACTTCCTTTAGAAGTCCCAACGCCTGAAGGACCGATGTTGGCCACATCACCTCCAGACTCCTCCGGAAGGGCACAGGAACCAGCTTCAGCCCCATAAGTGAATAGGGGATCTTAATGTTCCCCTTGTTCTCCAGCTGCCTCAGCTCCTACAATAAAAAAAAAGGATTGATAATAAGTCAATGGGAACGCACAAAAAGGCGTATTATATGGACAAGGTTAATCTTACCCAGACCTGGAGCGAATTCACCACTAGTCGGTTCAGCAACCGACGGTTCAGCTGCTAATGGGGCAGCAAGAGGAATCGTTGTAGAGGGATAACCCTCTACGACAATCGTAGGAGCTTGGCGACGGGGCTTCTTCGCCAATGATTTCCTACGAGAGCTACCTGCCCGCTTTCTCTTGAAGTGGACGTCAGTATCCTCTTCTTCCACTTCTCCCGCACGTCGTGGGGAAGATGTCCCCATCACACCAGAGCAGCCGCATGGGTATCAGCTCCAGCCCCCGTCTCGAAGCGAGGACTCCCTGCATCAGAAGCCTCGCTGTCATCCACAACGATGAATTCTTCAAGCCGGGGACACGAACCCGTTTGCCTTCTTTCTTATCAGAGGCCTTCCGCTTCAGTCGCTGAGAGATTAACTTCACACCCGAACTGTTGGCGTTAAATCCAGGAGGTGTGGAGTTGGAAGCCGCGTACCACTGGAAAAAGCACAGGGTCGTCGAGAGGCCGGGATCCTGCAGCGGCGTGCGTAGCCACGCCCCAGTGCCATCCGCAGTAAAGAACCGCCAGGCACGGGCCCCATCAATAAGACTCCCCATGAAAGCCAGGTCCGAATTAGGGTTGCCCACATACAGCTGGTCGTACCCGAATTGGCGGGCAAATCGACTCGGGACGTAGGGTTCCAGGTAGCAGGTATCCCCACTCCTGTACAGCAAATGCGAGGGCCGGATGCTGATCAGCCATTCGAAAACGCCCCGACTCATGGGAGACCGCGCCGACTCCGTATCTCGGAATTCCTCGTTGTATCCTGCACCCCGAATACGAGGAAAACAGCGGAACAGGCTATAAGCGTCATGACGACGCACTAACTTACGGGCCTCGGCCACGTAGGCTTTCATCCAAGAGCAACCTTCGAATCGGCGGAGAAGCGCCGTTCGAACACCCTGCGGAGGGTCTTCCCCAGCTCCAATCAAAGTAGGGCAGTGTAAGGCGAACCACGCCATCAAGTAGGTGTACGGTAGACCCACCCTAGGATTGGGTCCATCGCAAGGAAGGATAGCACTCTTCCCACGTCTTGTCGTCGGTGGCCTGCAGAAAGCCTCCGTTAGTGCGCGAAGGCCTCTTTGAATACAGCATACCATGGCTGGGAGAAGACCCAGACGATGACCATGGGCCAGGCGAACGGCGGGTAGCAGAACATTCGGGTGGACGATGTCACCCGAGGAAGAAGGCACAACACACTTCTTTAACCAGACGGTTAAGAAACCGGCCAGCAGCGCCTTCCGAGACATAGGCCGACGGGCCTGATGGTGAAAGCTCCGAAGGGTATCACCCTTCTCATAGGGACCAGTGTCTTCTGTTACGACGATATCCCTTTGGAGACACATCTCCATCCGTTCAACAATATCGCCACCAGCAACTCCGGATGAGCTGCTTCAGGAGCATTCTTCATGTCTAGGAACAGGTAACTTCCCCAGCTCTTCAAGCTCTTCGAGCTACCCTTGCCACCACCGTGGATGCTGGAACAAATATGCAAGTGGCACATCAACTCCCGATAAGTCTCGAGCAAAGTAGGCTCCTGCTTCTCCAGGAGAGCCAACTCCGCCTCACAGGGAAAGTACTCTTCGTATGGAAGAGACCCGAAAGGCAAAGCAGAGATTTCCCACATCTCATGCAAAGCCATGCCCAGCTCGCCAACCGGGGTGAAGAAGGTCCCCGAAGCCGGGCAGTGCAACTCAAGGATGGCGTAGAAGCACGCCACATTCATCTCAATGCCGTAGCAGGTCGCCCTGACGGCCTCATAGAGATTCAAACCCTCCAAGTCCTCCTCGAAGTGAGCGAGGATATAGTTGGTCAACTCCGTCCACCATGTCTTAGGAGGATGAACCCAACCGGGAGCCCTGAAGTCAGTGGCAGGATAGTTCCCGTCAACTGCGCAGAATTGAGTGCCAAAGGTCTGCGCCATAGCCGGGTTCTCTCCCACTGGAAGTTCCCGCGATACCTTCCAAGGGTATAGCCCCATTATGCTGAGGGGAGGGCCCGCCCTCGAATAGCCGGACTGAAAGGTCAATCTCCTAACATGGACGGATTCGACGCTTCGGCTTACGCCCCACGCCATCTTCCGAGCCTGAGTCCACATTCACAAAAGAAGATAAAGGAAAGTGCCGCTTAGTCGACGGAAGGTAAAACTTCTCGCCATCCAGTTGAAAGATCCATTATCCTTCGCCTGCCTGCAACTGGCGATCGGAATCGGATGCGGCATCCTCGAACATAAAGTCGGGCTTCCTGTAAGTCCGACGGTCAACATCCTCAAGAGGGGCCGTGGTCAAGATACTCCGCGTGGTCTGCGGATGACCGCCTTGGATGAGTGTATCCCGGACGAGAGAGCTCCGCTCACTGAACAAAGAAGCCTGTCCATGGAATTGCAGGCTGAGGTTACCATCTGCTCGACTGGTTAGCCCAAACAGACTGTTCAGGAGACCGGGAGTGTAATGCACTGCAAAGACAGAAATGAACTATGATTAGTTCAACAATCAAGTGGATACGAAGACATAAAAATTTACTAAGGCATAGCCTCGCTCAGCAAGCAAGGCCAGCAAGGCGATAGCTTCGATGAAGCTTGACCTCGCGGATAAAACTGCGTCCAAAGTACCAACTTCGCTTAAGCAGGAAGTGGTATAGCCCCAAGGGCTGACGTCACCAAGAGGGCATCATGGTCAAAAGTCACCCTTCATGGCCATGACTGAAGGAACAGACCTATATCCTGTTCCTCAACAGGATGGAAACTGCCCGAGTAATGGCTTCGTACGGAAGCCTAAGGAAGAACTGTTCGGTTCTTAATTCCCTTGTGCAAGGAAAAAAAAAGGGAGGTTTAGGGAAACGAGTTCCCTAATGAGGACAGATCATATTCGATCATCCTAATAGCCAAATGTTGGCTCCAAAGGAGAGAGACCATGGTCTCTAATCAGATAGGAAAAATTCTTACCGATGACTGGGTCGCTCGATGACCGGAGGAGGAGGACCCTCCGCTGCAGAAGTCGCCACTTCTTTTCCCGCTCGTCTTTTGGGCACCATTAAAGAGTTGCAAGAGTTCTCAAGGTTCTCTGAACAAAGAAGGAAGAGGAAGAGGGAAAGTCAAGAAATCTCTCTAAAAAAAAGGAGATCTTTTCCTGCTCAAGCCCGATCGGGCTTTTATAGGCCAATCAGCGCCTGAAACGAGGCCTCGAAAAGGGCGTATGCCGCCGTTTCGAATTAATTCGAAACGCCGCCCAAAGCGCCTTCCCGAGAAGCGCTGCTTCGATTCCGCTAAGGGTTAACTTCGCCCTGGCTTAAAGTGCGGATTTCGCACAATCCTTCAAGGACTTAGCCGAAAGGCTTACCTTAGCCCTCTAAAAGGGCGCCGACATGCCAGTCTCGCGAAGATCACTCAAAGAAAGAACTATGTCCTTAACTCCGCATACAGTTTAGCCCCGCTATGGCCAAACCCTCAAAGAAAGCAAGCAAAGATCAGATGATTAGAAGATGAACTTTCATTGATTTAAAAGGAAGGGTACATTGATATTACATCGAAGTTGTGTTTCATACAAACACCCAGTTGCTCGACAGGGTCATTTGCGCAAAAAAGCATACAAGTGGTTTTACCCGCTTCTAAGTCAAACCGACTGGACAAAGGAGGCCTTCCTCCTGCACAAGGCCGTAATCAGTGGTGCCGCAAGGACACGGTCATTATTCTCCACAAAAATGGCAGATCTTGCCAGGCCATTTGTTTGAAGCCTGGCAATAGAAACCTATCGCCGCCAACACGATAGATCACGTATAATGAGAATCGGCAGTGATACCAGTGATCTAACGGGTTATGAGGCCCGTTTTCCCGAAGTGGATCGCCCTTAAAGGCCACCAAAGTTGAAAGTTGGCAATGATGCCAGTGATCTCACAGGTGACGCCCACTACCCCGAAAAGGATCATCTCCGACAAAGCGGCTACCAGCCTCACCTCAGAACGAATCATCTCGTATAAGAGGCTGCCAATAGCCTCTGGGACACGCACCGGCCCCAAGTTGTTCCTCCTGCTAAAAGTAAAGCTTCAACGGGGAAGCATAAGGCAATTTTATGGTTCCTTCCATCAAGTCACAAGATTGGCGAGCATAGCCCACTGCAAGGCAAATCAGAACAGATTAGCAGTTAAGCACAGAAAAAACTGCGAATCAGAATCTTTTGGGTCAAAGCAATCCAATTTCAGTAAAAACAGAAGACAAGCCTCGCCTGCACAGCACTGATGGGTTGGCTCAACAAACGCCAAGTCCAAGCCTCGCCTATATGGCTAGCCAGACCGACCCCGTGGAATAGTCTTAGCTCCACCTATATGGCAAGACTGGCTCAACTATTGAAGAGACCAAGTCCCAAGTTCTGCCTGGGCAGCGGACTTAACATGCAGTGATCTTTCTGGGAAGCTATGCCAAAATCCTTCTCTACAGATCAGTCAATTGCAAGATGAAGAGTAAGAGAAACTAATCCCTGAAGCAGCTGTTAAAGCTGAATTAAGGGAGATGAATTCCCTAAAATCGGTGAAGTCGTTGAATGATCAAGACTTACCGGTCCTTGGCCGGATAATGACCAGAGTGGGCATTCCCACTAGTTCAGAGATATGAGTATCTCTTTCAAACCAAGAGAAGAGAAGAGAGGCAAAGCACTTCTCTTCAGAGGACCTCAAGTGTCTTATTTATAGGCCCATGGCCTGAGCGCTGCCACCTCAAGCATGGAAACACGAGCGCATTTAAGGCATTTACTGCGCCTTGAGAATAGGGACGGTTTTCCTTGAAACCATGCGAAGGGAGAAACGTCTCCCTCATAAAGGCATTTATTGCGCCTTGAAGAAAGGGAATATCCTCCCTTGGAAACGTGCAAATTGGAGAATATCTCCCTCGATCAGCACGAAGAAAGGAGTAATCCTCCTCGTAACCAGCCCACGGCAGTTGATCTCGGGAAAGCGACATGCCCTCCCAGCGAACATATCTTCAGAAGCCCAGATGCGGGGCTACTAGCTGCGAAGCTACCCAGACGCGAGTCTACATGATTCCTCGGCGAATCTACATCCCAAAGCAGGATTCAAAGCGAAGCTGAACTCAACCATCATGACGACGTTCATACTCCACACACCACCGATCAAAGCAGTTCAAAGTGTTTCGAAGTCTGAGCCATTGCAGACTTTCGAAAACTTTGAAGGGGGTCTTGTTGACACTTAAAAAAGACAAGATTCTTGTTGGTCCGAACAATGTCTAAACTTGTTGACATTTACAAAAGACAAGTGACAGACGAGCTGAAGACCAGTTTTCACCCATCTCCGAGGGACAAGGAAGCAACTTGGATTCCACTGATCCAGCAAGCAGACGGTGAATCCAGATTGTTTCTAAACAGACCTCAGCAGGTCTAAAGATGCTAGCACTTAGCATTGCATGAGCCCAAAGGGATAGCCTCGCTTGAGAGGCTAATATCACTCGACTTCGCCTTGAAGCCATTCAAAGCCTCGCCAGGAAGCTGACTCGCAAACTTCGCCACAGAGGACTTCCAGCTCCGCCAAAGGGTTTCTTTCGGACTTCGCCAGAAACCGTCTCTAGCTCCGCTACGAGCTCAATGCGGGCAGCGCCACTATTAATCTGCCACGGTCAACCTTTGACCAATCAAATCTCCGGATGAGATCGGATCCAATCAGATCAAATCCAATTAAGATCAAATCGGAGATCAAATTTGGCAGTTGATTGCCACAATCTCTTGACTCTTCTAAAACGAGTAAGAAGATCAGGGAAATCCTCCAACCGATATGGAAAGGATCAAAACAGATCAAGAGGATCAACCGACCTGCCAATTCTAGCTCCGCAGAAGCTATCTTAGCCTCGCAGCAAGGCTACTTTCCAGATTTAAACAGATTTGATTCAATCTGTTCCATATCTTCAAGGGACGATTATACCCTTGCTCTCCCTATAAATAGCCCACCAGGGGTACAAAGATATAGGTGGATCAATCGAGAGAGAAGACTCCACAAGCAGAGACTTCTTCATAAAGTACCGTGCGCTCTCGAATTCAGAGACCTTTTAGAGAATTGCTTTCTCTAACCAGGGTGTTGATGCCCTAACATCGTTCTTCTTCTCAAGGAATCTCCGGAACCAGGCGAGAAGGAATTCCTTATTGAAGGCGATTTTGAGAAGCAGCAAGAGGGTTCTACCAACCTTCTGTTCTTTGATTCCCCGAACCAGGCGAGAAGGGAATCTCATCGCTCGCATCGTCAAAGGGATAAAGTGGTCGCGCGCTGACCAGACTCCTATCGGCACACTTCTCCAGAATCTCTGAGGAGATCTACTTGTAATTTTTTAAGAATACTTGTAATTTAGCTCCTCAAACTTTTATTGTAAGTTTCCCCCTTTGCAAACATAATGGAAAACAGGTAAGAGTTGCAAATGGCAACAACAAAACTCAATTTGGATCTGGTAGATCAGTGAAAATCAATTGTATATGTGCTGGCGATTTGTTTTGAAGGAACAGGTTTTGTCGGTTAGCCAAGTCGAGATCGTGTGTTGATTTTGCCGAGATCATGTGTCGATTTCGTTCGGAGCGCTCAAGCCAAAATCGTGTGTCGATTTCGCCGAGATCGTGTGTTGATTTCGCCAGGTATTCGTTGGATTCGGCTCAGATTTGAAAAATCTTCATTGAGGTGGAGAATTATAGGAAGAGAGGAGATAAAGGAGATAAAAAGACATCGGAAGAGTTTTTATACTCATCGAGAAAGATAACGCAGAGATTGGAAGCCAAAAGGAGCAAGAACGGAGTTCGTTGCAGGCCAGGACAGAGCCCGGTCGACCGTCCGGTCGACCAGTGTGCACGACATGCACAGGCATGGCCCGGTCGACTGTGGCAAAGGAACGGTCGACCTGCACGGTCGACCGACTGGCACGAGCTGCTCTCGGTTGGTCCCGGTCGATCGAGGACAGAGGTCGGTCGACAGGCGAAATAGTCTCCTGAAGGAATTCAGACTCCTTTCCTGTTTGGGGTCGAATCCAATTGGGGTTTCCTAAATTCATGGGACTCTCTGGCTATAAATAAGGGTTAGAGCCCTCATAAATTGTATCCCTCTGGCATCCCTCAAGTATTCTCTTGTAATTGATTGTTGGATCAATAAAATCTCTCTCTCCATTGCCCCGAGACGTAGGCAAAATTGTTGAACCTCGTTAAATATTGTGTTGACTTGTTTTCTCTCTCTTTTCTCTGTTCTTGAGCGTGCGGGTACTTCTCCGATGAATTCATCTCCGTTGCTTGGGTTCCTCATGTTGGTTGTTGCCCAGAAAGAAGGCGGTAGGCGCAAGAAGTTCTCCCGTGAGGCGCAGCACTTTCTTTTTTCCTCAAAATTGTACATTAGATTCTCCAAACAAATTATTTCTTTCTCAAAACAGGAGCTAAAACTATGAGCTTTTCCTCCAACAAGAATGAAAAAGTAACAATTGATGGGCATCTCTCAGCCATGGGCATGTTTGCTTGCTCAGAAAGTGAAAGAAAAGTTAGGGTTTGGTGAGAATTAATGTTAGTTTTTCTACTTTTTCAAAATCATGTTTGTTTGAAAATGGGAAAAAAAACCCACTGACATCATAGGGGTGTGCATCAGTGCAGTTCGATCCAGTTTTCATCAAAAAAAACTAAGACCGAACCGCACTGCTTAATTTTTCAAACCGAACCGAACCGAACGAAAATTCAATTCGGTTATGATTTTGGAATTCGGTTCTGAGGGAGGAAGAGGGGGAGATGCGGCAGGCTTTAGGGCATGTAAAATTTTGGGTGAAAGAGAGAGTGCATGTGGGGAAGAGAGGTGTGCCGAATTCCAAACCTTTGACCAATGCTCTCTCTTTCAGATAATTTTTTGAGTTGAAGAGAGTTCGGTTCAATGAACCGAATTCAAAAAAAATTCGAACCAAACCGAGCCGAACTCCTCAAACTGCACCGAACAGTTCGGTTTTGCGGTTTGTCCAAACCAATGCTCCCCCTAGACATCATCAAAAACATCAACAATTTCTTGAAAAAAAAAAAATTCCCCCCCTAACACAAACAGAAAACAGATCGAAAAAACTGACACCAACAGGCGGACCCATAAGTTTTCCTAACTTTCAGCTTATTTTTGTCAAAACAGGAAGATATGTACTCTGCAGTACAAGAGACCTAACTTCTGTCGAGTATCAATTGAAAGGGATAAATGTAGCATATGCATTTGTTTGGATATAATGGGGACAAGGCATTGGTTCCTGAGGGACCACCACTTCCATGCATGAAATTGAGACAAAGATATAAAGACTTGTCACATGAAGAAGCAGGAGAAAAAAATACTAATAAATTCAAGTACAATCAAGATTCTAATTAACGAACTAAATTGCTATAAATAAGAAAATTGTGGTTGTTTTGACCATTCAAACTCCACGATTTTCTTGCATGGGCGCCGTCTTTTGTGCTCTAAATCTGAAGGAAAATAATTACTGGTAACAGAAAAATTAAAGAAATAGTTAAATTAAACCCCAAATCTAATAATAAGATTTTATGTTTTATTTTTTTATAAAACAATATTTATACAAAGCGATTTATGTGACAGCTTTATAATTTTTGTGTTATTTTGATATATATACCCGTCAAATCTCTCGTCTTTTTGAGCTTACCTCACAAATCTTCGTGTTTCTATCCTTCTAATTCTTTTATTTGATCAAAATTGCCCCCCAACTTTAGTAAAAAGCATAAAAAAGAAATATTTCTTTAATTTTTTTGAAATTTTTTAAACCTCACCTTAAGTTAATACTATTTTAATTAAATTCAAATTAAATTTAATTAAACTTAAATTAAATCTAATTGATCAAACTAATCAACTCCATGCAGGCTGAGCTCGCGCAGGGGGCACTCGTGCTCGCGGAAGGAGGGAGAGAGGACACGGGAAGAGAGGGAAATAATGATATTGGGGTAAATTTGATAAAAATTGAGGGTAAAAAAATAATTAGATTTTAAAATTGTTAAAAGATAAATATGATCAAATGAAAGACTTAGAGAAGTAATTTTAAAAATATAAAGATTTGACGTGTAATTTCAGAAATACAGAAGATATGAAGAGTATATATAAGAATAACCCAATTTTTTTCCTCGTTCTATTTTCTTTTACGAAACTAGAATTTTATTTTGAATTATTGTTTGCTCCCCGGTCTTCTGGAGATTATTTTCTACCATGTTTTCCTTGCTTTTCTCTCACTTCTTACATTGCGACTTTTTGAATTTTTTTTTTAATTTTTAAAACAACCATATCAAGAAAAAAATCCCAAGAACTCCATCATTGACAAAAAGTCAAACCCCTAAGTCTTTATTTTAATGAAGTTTCATTAATAAAGTCAACTATAAATAATTAAATCAATTTCCTTTCTTTTCACCCAAGTAAGTTATTTTTTAAATGCTATACACACTTGTAATTTGTTTCCACATTTGTGTGTGGATGAGGAAAAAACAGGGAAAAAAAACAGAAAAAAAAAGTTCTAGAAAAAAATAGAAAAAAGCACCAAGGATTTAGATTTAAGAGTATCTCCCCCATTAAACATAAACTAATCCTCCACATAATTAATTAGAAACTCTAACCCCTATATTTGAGGTGGTGATATATTCAACCCCAATTTCCCTCCTCACCCACCCACGCACCCACCTACCCGTCCACCTACCCCCCCGCCCCCCCACCCACATATTATTCCCCCCAAATATTACATGAAACAAGTTCCTTGAATCCCAAATCCCTCTCTGTCTCCTTCAAAAGAAAAGAAGCTTCTTGGAAATTTATGAAAGAGAAGGAGACAGAGAGGAGAAAGGAACAGAGAATTTTTTTTTTTTTGGGTTCCCTTTTAGAGAGAGACAGAAATTTCAATTCAATTTGTGAGGGGAAAAAGGCAATCTTTTTACCCCAGGGCGCCAAAAAAAAAAAATTATTCAGTTTTCACCAAATTTAAGATTTTCAACCTAGATTTTCTCTCTGTCCTTCTAGAAACTCTGGGCTTCAAAAAAAAATGCCTGAAAGCTCCCATTTTTATCCCGAATTTCTCCCAGTTTGCTCAAATAAAAAATATTATACGCGCAATTGAGAAGAGAAGGTCTTACGTCTCCTATGAGATTGTCAAAGGCGAGGGGAGATCAAAGACCAGAAGAAAGTTTCAAAGCTTGGGGGGCCTTTTATAGCTCGAGGCCTGCTCTGATCTATGGGATTGTGATCCTACAGAGATAAAAAGGAGCGGTTCTTCCATCTGGGTAGCTCCTAGATTTTGAAAATTTTCAAGCTTTCACTTTTTTGTTGTATAAAGGTGGCATCTTTATTTTGTTCTTCATTGATTCATTGTGTGGATAAAAAGTTTAGTTTTTTTTTTTTTTAGATTGCCACCGTTTCTGCTGCACATTAGCTTCTGTCTCTCTCTCTCTAAAACTTTCATCATTTGAGATTGCGTGTTGGCGTTGGTTTGAGCACATTAGATGGCTGGGGGAAGGAGGAAGAGGCTCCATTTTAGTAAATTGTTCAGCTTTTCTTGTGCGAAGCCCTCTCTTCATGATGATCATTCGAATATCGGCGGCCCGGGGTTCTCCCGAATCGCCTTCGCCAATGAGCCGGAACGTTTTGAGGCCAGCAATCTCAACTATGCAAGCAATTATGTGTCCACAACCAAGTACACATTGGTCTCCTTTGTTCCCAAATCTTGTGTTTGAGCAGTTCAGGAGGGTTGCCAACATTTATTTCCTCATCACCGGGTGCCTCTCCTTCACCCCGCTGGCGCCTTATTCCGCGGTGAGCGCGATTCTGCCTCTGATTGTGGTGATTGGGGCGACGATGGTGAAGGAGGCTGTTGAAGATTGGAGGAGGAAACAGCAGGTATTGTCTTCTTGTTTTCTTCTCATGTCCTTTGTTAGAAATAATTTGAAGCTTGATGAGGATGAACATTGTTAAAGTAGGAAAATTTAGCCTGGAATTAATTGAGTTTGATGAGAGATGCCCATGTTTGAATCTCAGCTAATTTTATCCTATATTTGTTTGCTTGCTTCATATATGGGAAACAATTTAAGGAACATATTTGGTTGATTAGTTATATATAACAGATGACGATTTGAGCTCTCTGCAACTAGGAGAATTTCGTCTTGAAGAAAACGGTTGAGCTTCTGAAATTCCTCCCTTTTTTGTAACTAGTAAGATAGATATTGATTAAGGAAGTGCTCATTCTGATAATATGTTTCATTAGTTTGTTTTCGGTGTAGAGTATGCATGCGAGATAAATATGAATTTGTTCATGTTGCTGATCCTTCTCCTCAGTTATGAAAAAGCCAAAATTGTTTATAGTGTTTTTAATGTTAGTACTCCTATGATATCATTTGCATGGGCAAATTTCCTGACAAAAAAAATTGTTGGCGAATATCTTCAGCCATTATGAAAAAGTGATTTAGGATGTGGGCTTCAATTTTCTGTGATAGACTGAAGGTTATTTATGGTGTTAGTTTACGGTTTTTTGTTTTGTTTTTTTAATAACTGAAGCATAATCTTTCTTGCAGGATAAAGAGATGAACAATCGAAAGGTTAAAGTGCATAGTGAGGGACACTTTGACCTTACTGAATGGAAAAATCTGAGGGTTGGAGATATAGTGAAGGTGGAGAAAGATAACTTCTTTCCTGCCGACCTGGTCTTGCTCTCATCCAGCTATGAGGAGGCAATCTGTTATGTTGAGACCATGAACCTTGACGGAGAAACCAATTTGAAGCTGAAGCAGTCGCTGGAAGCAACTGCGAACTTACAGGATGATGCTAGCTTCCAAAATTTCAAAGCAATAATCAAATGTGAAGACCCAAATGCAAACCTCTACACATTTGTTGGAACCATGGAGTATGAAGGGCAACAATACCCTCTCTCGCCTCAGCAGATTCTTCTCAGGGATTCCAAACTCCGGAACACTGATTTTGTCTATGGGGTCGTGATATTCACAGGTCATGACACCAAGGTTATGCAGAATGCTACAAACCCACCATCAAAGAGAAGCAAGATTGAGAGGAGAATGGATAAACTTATTTACCTTTTGCTATTTGCCTTGGTCGTGATCTCCACCATTGGATCTATTTTCTTTGGTATTCAAACCAGTGAGGACCTGAAGGATGGCAAGATGAAACGTTGGTATCTGCGGCCGGATGACACTACTGTGTTCTATGATCCTAAAAGGGCAGCTCTGGCAGCATTCTTGCACTTTTTAACTGCAATGATGCTTTATGGTTACTTCATTCCCATCTCCTTGTATGTTTCGATAGAGATTGTTAAAGTTCTGCAGACCATTTTCATCAACCAGGACCTTAAAATGTATCACGAGGAATCAGACACACCAGCTCATGCTCGGACCTCAAACTTGAATGAGGAATTAGGTCAAGTGGACACTATCCTCTCAGATAAGACTGGAACTCTGACTTGTAACTCGATGGAGTTCATCAAGTGTTCCATTGCTGGTACCGCATACGGCCGTGGTATTACTGAGGTCGAGAAGGCAATGGCTAAACGAAAAGGATCCCCTTTGATTTATGAGGAAGCTTTAGAAGAGGAGGAAGTGGACAGAACGTCAGCAGTTAAAGGGTTTAATTAAAGATGACCGTGTTATGCATGGTAATTGGGTTAATCAGCCTCGTTCTGATGCCATACAGATGTTCTTCCGGCTGCTGGCCATCTGTCACACCGCCATACCTGAAACTGATGAAGCGTCTGGTAAAATTACCTATGAAGCTGAGTCACCCGATGAGGCTTGCTTTGTCATTGCAGCAAGGGAATTAGGCTTCGAGTTCTTCCAGAGGACACAGGCAGCTATCTCAATTCACGAGCTTGAGCCTTCAACAGGCAAGAGAGTGGAAAGGTTAGCACTTGCATGAAAAGACACAATTCATTCCTGGTCTGTGCTACTAGCAATTGAGATAACAACTTATTTTTATTCGCCTTGTTTGCAGATCATATAGGCTGTTGAATATTTTAGAGTTTAATAGCACTCGGAAAAGGATGTCTGTGGTAGTTAAAAGTGAGGAAGGGAAACTGTTGCTTCTCACTAAAGGTGCCGACAGGTGTGTATGCTCCAGTGCAACAATGGTTACCCTACAAGGGTTAATTGAATAGTTCATTGATATGGTTCTCATTTTGAACATGTTATGCATTATCTCTAATAGTTTTCTTTTGGGCATTTAAACAGTGTAATGTTTGAAAGGCTCGCAAAGAATGGAAGAGAATTTGAGGAGAAGACTAAGGAGCACTTGCATGAGTATGCCGACGCTGGTCTAAGGACCCTGGTTCTTGCATATCGTGAACTTGATGGAGAGGAATATGAGAAATTCAACAAAGAATTTACCGCGGCAAAAAACTCAGTTAGTGCTGATAGAGCAGAAAAGATTGATCAAGCTGCTGAGATGATTGAGAAGGATTTGATTCTTCTTGGTGCTACAGCTGTTGAAGACAAGCTCCAAAATGGGGTAGGTAGAAGATTTTTATTTCATGTAATTTTTTTTCACCATCTTGTAAGTGTTTCAATATTGGATTTGTTCATCCTTTTGCTGTAGGTACCTGAATGTATCGACAAACTGGCACAAGCTGGAATTAAGCTTTGGGTACTAACTGGTGATAAGATGGAGACTGCCGTCAATATTGGGTATGCAAAAAATTTTTTTTTTTTTTTCAAATTTCATTAACATTTTCTCAATGAACCCTTTCTTTAAAATTTCTTTTAACATTATTTCTGCCTTCATTGACTTTGTGTTTTTCCTTTATTCTCTTTTTCTTCAGTTTTGCCTGTAGTCTACTAAGACAAGGAATGAAGCAGATAGTCATCACTTTGGAAACACCAGAAATTCTTGCTGTGGAGAAAGAAGGAAACAAAGATGCCATTGCTAAGGTAATAAAAAAGTAGCATTTATAATGTTCAATTGTCTCCTGGTGACACTTCTACTCAGCAATTAGGGTACTGCTGCTGGAACTTGTAGAATTTTTCTGGTGCAAGTTGGCTAAATTGGGAATAAGCTCGTCGGTGGGACTTAAAAATACGGATGCTTGACCGAGATGAATCAAATTTTAATGACAATGAACTATGAGGATAAGGATCAAATTAATGAATAAAAAGAAATTTAGGTGCCACTTCTACTCAGGGATTAGGGTACTGTCACTGCATCTAAATGGAGTGGGTTAAGAAATTTAATTATCATCTTTTTGGTGAAAAATACAAGTCGGCAAACATTTGTTAGGAGTAAACCTTCAGATGAAATTGGGCCTTTATATAATACATCAACTCAAGTGTTGAAATTCTTGTGAGTGGGAATGGCCTTCAATTGTGGATTTATAAACATTAATAACATATCTCCCATTGAAATTTACTTGATGTGCTAAGAATATCAGGATGTCATTAATCAATAAAGGCCACAAAGGATTCCTCGTGCTTATTTCAGCCAAACTTCTTACTTGGAGATTGTTCGTCAACAGTTTAAACAAAGTTAGGCTCTTCCCGTGGTAGCTCTTACTGCATTTCCTATTTTTAGGTTTTTTTGGTCCTTTAGAACAAAGTCAAAAATCTATTTTCACCTTAATGATGAATAAAGATAAAAAAGCTCAGATCTTGACATTTTCCTTTTCAGGTACATAAAGAGAGCGTTGTCCATCAGATAAGTGAAGGGAAGAAACTACTAGATTCATCGAGCACAGAGGCATTTGCTTTGATCATTGATGGGAAATCACTCACATATGCTTTGGAAGACGATGTCAAGAACTTCTTCTTACAGCTGGCTGTGGGCTGTGCATCAGTCATATGCTGCCGCTCTTCCCCCAAACAAAAAGCCCTTGTTAGTTTTCAAGATGTTTTCATTGTCTGTTTGCTTTTGTTCTATCCTTCTATCAATGTAATCTTATGAGGCCGTCATTTTATTGACCAGGTCACAAGACTGGTCAAAATCGGCACTGGTAAAGTAACACTAGGAATTGGTGATGGGGCCAACGATGTGGGTATGCTTCAAGAAGCAGACATAGGCATCGGCATCAGTGGGGCTGAAGGAATGCAGGTTAGCACCATTAACAATTGAACACAAACATATGGATAATTTATTCAATATATATATATATATATATATATATATATATATATATATATATATATATATATATATATATATATATATATATATATATATATAAACAAACACACACACACACATACAGAGAGAGAGAGAGATTTGTGTCATTCCGGAAGGATTCGAGGCTGAATCCTTCCCACTCAAATACAATCCTACGACATCCGAATGCAAGATCCACATCATTGAAGTTGATTTACATTATTTTAAGTAACTAAAAATAAAAAATTATGTATTTTGAATACTTTTTGCTCATCCATCAAGTAGGCACAAAATGGACGGCCGAAGTAGTAAGCTGGTTAGTTTAATGGTGTAAAATATTTGAAATCTAACAAAAATTAGTGTGTGAGAGTTTTTAAGTGTTTAGATCATGATGAAATGATTGGATCGAGAATTTGTACGTCTAAAGACGTAGATCTATGCAATATGTTGTTTTTGACCGTCCATTTTACGTCTATTTGATGGATGGGCAAAAAGCATTCAAAATAAATGATTTTTGGCTTTTAGTTACTTGAAAATGTAGAGCAACTTCAACAGAATGAATTTTGCGTTTGGATGTTGTAGGTTGTGGTTGAGTGGGAAGGATTCGGCCTCGAATCCTTCAGAAATGACACAAGTCTTCGAGGCTGAATCTTTCCCACTCAAATACAACCCTACAACATCCGAATGCAAAATCCATTTCGTTGAAGTTGATCTACATTATTCCAAGGAACTAAAAATTTTGAATACTTTTTGCCCATCCATCAAGTAGGGCAAAATGGACGGTCGAAAACAACATATTGCTTAGATCAACATTGTTTTGAAAGAGTTGAATTCTTAAGATCATGAAAAATTGAAATTATCTTGTTGGAGTTCAATTTCTGAACTTTACAGGTTATATCTCTCAAAAATAGTCATGCATCCCTTGTAAACCTTATTGTTGGAGATTAGCAGAATTTAAATGGACCTTAGATTTAAAATTCCTTAGCTAAATTAATTTAAGAAAACATGGCCTTCTAACTTACGGCATTCAAATTGTCTGTTATTCTTCTTATAGGATGCTATTTCAAATTCATTTCCATGGTGATAGCTCTTTCTATGTCTGATTTTTTACTTTAGGTCACTTCTGAGGCACAATAAATCATCTTTTAGAATAGAAGAAAAAGAAAAACTTAGCCTGAGTTTTCATTGTGGTCTTGCATGGTGGGTGGTCAGATTTGTTTTGGAAGAATCCTTTGAAATCACGAAACAGGGAAATGCCAACTTTGAATAGGATTTTCAAATCTTTTAAATAATGCCTTTGAGTAAAACAACAAGTTTCCTAAGTCTGTAACCCTACAGTATTTGTGAACTGCTAAAAACACAAGCTTAGGGATTAATAAAATTTCAGATAGAAGATTTTAAGTTAACCATGATTTTGATTTTAAAATTCAGACTCTAATTCTATCCCATATACTTGCTTATAATTTCAGGCAGTCATGTCAAGTGACGTAGCAATAGCTCAGTTCCGGTTTCTTGAACGTTTATTACTTGTTCACGGGCATTGGTGTTACCGGAGGATCTCTTCAATGGTATAATAGAACATTTTCCATTTCAATGAGTTTGTAAGGTTCAACTTATCTTTCGACTTCTTGTTAATGTGCCTTTGCTTTGCAGATATGTTACTTTTTCTACAAGAATATTACCTTTGGCGTGACACTCTTCTTGTACGAGGCCTATACATCATTCTCCGGTCAACCAGCTTATAATGATTGGTTTATGTCGTGCTATAATGTCTTCTTCACATCTCTACCTGTCATTGCACTTGGTGTGTTCGACCAGGATGTTTCTGCTCGTTTCTGTTTGAAGGTATGTATCTAGTGTGCATTTTCTATAACTACATTATTGCCTAATTCGATTATTCCTATATTTATTTACTCAAAAAAAAAATACAGTTTATAATATTTTAATAGCAGGACATGTTCGGCATCACACAATAAATTTCACAATTAAAGCCCAAGTGGTTTCTTTGTGTTTCTATTTTTGCAGAATGCAATGAGCTGATCATTTTATGGAAGATATTATTCCCTGATGAATTAAGTGCAACAATCCACAAAACCTTCCTGGATTTTTATTTTTAAAAAATAAAACACTTAGTTAGCAAATTACGAGCATTCTATCAGATCTAATCCAAGACTTCACACCAAGTAGGAAAATGTTGTTTTTTTACCGGCTTATGTGTGAAACCCAACATTGTGAATTATAACATGCTCCATGCAAAGAATCGTTTTAGAGCCACTTAAATCTTCTGGATGCCACTTTAGCAATTAGCACAGTTGTAATCCTCGCAATCAACAACCTTTGTCCTCTATCCTCACAACTTTTGGCTGCGGCCGTATCATGGAAAAAAGATTAAATCTTTGGAATGGTTCAATTAAAGTAACTTCAACCTTTAAGCTTGATATAGCTTCCTTTGCCATACAACTTTTTTTCTTTCCAAAATTTTATTAACTATTGTGCATTTCTTCTCAACTCACTAAATTCTGTAAATTCGGCCTGGATAAGTTTGATCTAATATCTCTTTTAATTCAGCTCATTCTTTTTGTATAACCAAAACAATAATGTTCCAAACTAACCTCCTCATGCTTGATCTGAATTCATCTAACTTTTCCTCTACTTTCAAATGCAGTTCCCCCTCCTCTACCAAGAAGGCGTGCAGAACGTACTCTTCAGCTGGCTCCGCGTCCTAGGCTGGATGTTCAACGGCGTCCTCAACGCCATCATCATCTTCTTCCTCACGACCTCCGCTCTCCAACACCAAGCTTTCCGTAAAGGTGGCGAAATTGTTAGTCTTGACATCCTCGGAACCACCATGTACACCATTGTCGTGTGGGTCGTCAACTTGCAGATGGCCCTCTCCGTCTCCTACTTCACCCTCATCCAGCACATCTTCATTTGGGGAGGCGTCTCTCTCTGGTACCTCTTCCTCCTCGCCTACGGGGCCATCACACCGACCATCTCCACCACGGCATTCATGGTTTTCGTCGAACGCCTTGCTCCGGCCCCATCCTACTGGATCGTCACCCTTTTAGTTACAATTGCAGCTCTGGTACCCTACTTCACCTACAACTCAATCCAAATGAGGTTCTTCCCCATGTACCATGGCATGATTCAATGGATAAGGTTAGAAGGGAGAGCAGAAGACCCTGAATACTGCCATGTCATAAGGCAGAGGTCAGTCCGGCCAACAACAGTCGGGGTGTCAGCAAGGCTAGACGCAAAGGTCGGTCAGATTACAAGTAGAGTACACCATGTGGTTCATTCGCCATGAAGGTTTGGTTCTGATCTGACTTTAGAGTTACTCATTGTACAGTTATACCCGAACCCTGCCTCCAGTTTAGAATCGAGCGGGAGGCAGCTAGACTCTCATCAGCCCACCAGTCCTCTGGGTGCGAGTGGAAGGAGTACTTCTTGGACCGCAAGAATCGGAAAAGAACCAGTGCCGTGGCTGAGTTGAGAAATGGGGAAGGCGGTCGCGGCTGTTTGTAAAATATGAGGGGTTGTAAGAGAGGAGTAGAAGTGTATAAGTTTTGATTCTTGGCCCTCTTTTTTTCAGAGGGGGCATCACCCATTGTTTTATTTGTGTTCATAGTGTCCTATACTGAAGATACTCTGGTGTCCATGCACATGTTTGTTTTGTAGACAAAAATCACTAACAATGACTAACTGAAACTTTTCCCTTACTAATTTAGGTTGGGAAGAGACTTCTCCTATCTTTAGAGTTCTTTTGCTTGAAATGGGGTTTGTCAAAATCCTTGGCCAAGGTATGTAAGCATCTTTTTGAGCTTTACTTCTAAGAGAAAGAAGGTATTGTTTTATTCTCAGCAATGAAGATAATTGTGCACTATTAGTTTTTCTTGAGCTCCTTGCTTGGTGTTTTTCTTCAAGACAGAGGTTCCCAATGGGGAAAAGTACTAACACAAGATTTGAGTACTGAAATTTTGATGGACATTTGATTTAGAGTTTTTTTTTTTTTTTTTTTTTTTGTTCACTAACTTGATGCTGTGATCTTTATCTGTTCTTTCTTTTTCCCAACTTTACATTCTTTCTCCCATTGGCTCTCCATCTCAAGATGCCTATGAGTGTTGTTATTATTATTATTTTGCACAATTGTGTAATTCTATACTGATGATCCTCCAGTGTCCTTGTATCTTTTGATTGGACAATCACTAACTCATGCTTTGCTGATTTAGGTTGGAAAGAGACTCTTTCTCAATCTTGATTGCCTTGTCAAAATCCTTGGTAAGTTATGGAGCCTTCTTTTTTGAGCTTACTTTTAAGAGGAAAGTATTGAGATTCTTAACAATGAAGAATGTTGTGCATTATTAGTATTAGTTTCTTGAGGATCCTTGGGCTCATTTAGGCTCTCTTTGGCCATGTGTTACATCAAGAGGGTTTATGATGAAAGTCAAGATAAAGTTTAATTTTTTAAGTAGCTTAGTTAAATCTTTATGCACTTTTTTCTTTAGAAGGAGATAATATTCTTTTCCGTTCTAACCTAAATCTACACCTCTATCTTTTTATTCTTCTTTTTTTTTTAAAGGGAAGGTCGTAGCCATAGCATGCATTGAGGATGTTTGTTTCGCGTAAAAGGTCGTAAAAGGTTGTAATTCATAAATGACTTACAGCCTAATTACAACTACAGTGTTTGTTTGGACCATAATTCGTAGAAGACTTACGCAACCCAACTGTTACTCACTTGCAACCCAATTACCAATCACTTACAACCCACTTATAGTTAATTTTGTGATTAAGCAAATTTGTATTATTTTCTATATAATATTATTTTTTAATATTTAGTATTTTTCTTGCAATATTTAAAATTTTTAAATCACCAAATAGTTAGTTTTGTGATCAAAATTTTCACTTACGACTTACACATTATGACAACCAAACACCTAAAATACAACACACTTTCCCACTTATTAGTTTATATTACCAACCAAATGTTGGCTCAGAGGCCTTTCATCTTAGTTTTGATAATGACTAACTTATGAAGTTAAGTTACTAATGATATTGTGTTTATATAGTTTCACAAGATCTTAGTAGGTGATTAGCTTCAACAAAGGATTTAAAATCAAGTTGGGGAGCTAACACGTGTAGATTCAAGAGCTCGGCGTCAAGATCGCATCTAGTACTCGGATGGAGTCAAGCCTTATGGATCGTGTTTGGATCGAGTCGTTTTGGAGATGAAAATCGAAGAGAAGACTTACATCTAGATTTGTTTGTTTAGTGTTTAGATCTTATGTAAAGATTGATTAGTCTTGATATGCTCAAGTATATACACACACACAAGTTCAAAAGTTTTGGTTTCAGTTTAACCGTTTTGGAGTTTCAAAGAACATATCTTTCATTTTCACGAATAGATAGAATCAAAACAAATTTTACAAGGTTTAATGTATATTGAATTCATCCATATACATCTATACTTCATATTGTCTAAAAACTTATTTAGCAATCTTGGGGGTATGAATAATGGGGGCGGTTTAATTCAAATTAATCTATGTCTATTTTAGCCTCTTAAACTAAGGTTTAAACTGTCTAACAAATTTTAATCTCTAAAAGTGGGTATGTTTAGCAAGTTTGTGGGTGTGAATAATCGCATTCTTGAAAGCAACTCACCGGTAAATTTTGACCCATGTCAAAATCAAGACATGTGTCCCTCTGCCTGGAGAGGTCCCAAGTGTCTAACCACTGCGCTGCTAGCAGACATAGTGTCACGCCCCGCTTCTCAAAATACGCTAAAGCGAAAACGCGACGAGAGTTGGCGATATATATATGTGAGGAGAATACTAACGTGTACCACTAAGTCTTATGTAACCTGAACAAATTATATAAAGCAACTATAATAACATCCTAACACTGTAATATGACATAAAATTTTTCACACATGATAATATTATTCTATGAATAATCAGAATAGAAAAAAAAGGGGAGTCCAGTCTATAAAGAGTCAAATAAGTGTAACAAGAAATGAAGGACAAAACAAGAACAATATCAAAGATAAGATGACCAAACAAAGAAACTCCGTCTCCTGGAATACAAGTGATCCTCCCCAAATACATGATCAAACAAAATAAAATACACCTAGATCTAGATATGCAAATCCAGGTGAGTCAGAAAACTCCTAGCGAGTGTGTAAAATGAGAGAAGGTATAATATAATGTAGTGTAACAACAGTAAATTCATTATAAACACTATAACATGTGAAATGTAAATAAACAATAATAAGAACAGCCTATACTATAATCATGTGTCAAGTCAGGTCATATATGCAGTCAAGTGATCATACGTCAATTTACAGTATGTTATGAAAGGTTTATTATTATTAATTAAGTTAACGAACACCAATTGTCACTTGCAGTAAACACATCTCATACTACACCTACTACACATATCAATTAGGGTCTTATGTTATTAAAATGACAGAGGAGACATTATCTGCATTTTAAGTGGGTTTTGTACATACTCGGAACTACAGCCCAGATGACTCTAGCGCTGAACCAAATCCTAACGCTGGGTAGTCAGTAACTAAGTATAACTATAGAACAATAACAGTAACATATGAGATGTCAGTCATCTTTCAAAATCCTCTAGTGTAACCGTATTTCTACTGTGCAACCTGTATTTTAGGTCCACCCAAAATACAAACGTTGTCCCCTCTATTAATTTTCCCAATCTCGGTATAAGTTGTCTAACATCCATGTCAACAAGATTACTGTGATAATGCAATTACAATAACAATAATAATGACAATAATAATGTAACAATGTAATAGTACCATGATATTCCGTATAACAATAATTCTCGGTAATCTCCGTAACATTTATGCTATTAACGTGACATGTATTGATTTTTTGATAATGTAGTCTCATCTAGAACTAATCGAAATCCCGTCCATAGGTACTAGGATATCACAATAGCAGGTCTTTTTAACTTCCGATCTCAATACAATCACCATAAACACCACATTCATTATCAAGGAATTAGAGGAAACAAATCACAAACTAAAATAATCAATAAGTGATTATCTCCTTTCTATTAATCTACGTTAATTTTCTAATACATAAGTTTATCCATCCTCTAAGTCATCAGTACATTTGAGTCCCACATATTGAAATAAATACTCTGGTACATCTAACCAATCCTTATTATCCAATCCGATCAAGATCATTAATACACGCCCACTTCAATCGAAGTCAATCACCGATCAAAAAATCAAAGTAACAACTCAACTGAATAAATATATAATCCACTAGTTCAGGCCAATCCAACCTATGCCTTATTTTCTAACCCTAAGTCAAACCATACTCCAATATAGTCCACTGTTAGATCCAAGTCCAAAATTCAATCTTTTAATAAAGCTACATCTTATTTAAATAATTACTCAATATCCAATTAAATTTTTGTCTAAGTTGCCATCAAATAAGAAGGGTTAAGACTGATAAATAATTCACATAAAATCCACTCATTTAATTTCAATCACGAACTAATCAAATTCAAGATTTGATCAGATTATAATCTAATTTCATCACATCTAAATCCAAACCAAAATGATAAACTAATTATGACTCGATGAAAGATGCTCACATCTCAGTAAGAAGATCCAGAGTTCCTATATATTTAACATCAAGTGTATATGTCTGATCTATCATCATTAAAATATCCAACTCTCCTATATTATAAAAATTGTAATTAATAATCTATTGCATATAAAATTCACTATTCTAGTTAATCTGATATGTCCAATCTCAGGTCAAATTCTACTCCAATTAAAAGTCCATTGAACAATCCAAGCATTAATAGATCCAATAAATCCAGTAGTATTAAAAATCAATAAAGAGAGACACCCACATCCCAATGACAAAATATTAACTTGCATTAAAAATCAACGATATATCTAATGCATTGTCTATAATATGTCTACTCTTCCTCAGAATAATTATAACAATCTCCAATAGATAATATAACACCCCGTTCCTTGAATTCGTACTTTGATACGTGTTCTGATTTTTTGATCGTATTCTTTTGATTTTTCCCATATTTATTTTTATTTTATGATTATTTATATTATTATTTGGTATCAAATTCGGATTTCCAGATTCAGAGTCAACCTTAGTCTGAACTAAGACCCGATCTCAGTGTATTATTCGATTTGACCTTTCTACTAGTCAGATTTGACCGATTCTGTTTCAAATAATGTTTTTCAATATTTTAGAATTTTCATGATTTTTGGATTTTTTCTGAATTTTTCTGCAAAATTTCAAAATCGGTATTTATAAGTTCCGCCGATCGATTCTCGAATTTTTAATTTACAAATAGAGCTGAATTCTAGAAACTGCTTTCATATTATTTCTTAGGATCTTGTTTTCTATCTTAACGCATTTTTGGAGATTTTTCTGAATTTATCAAAATTCAACCAGATTTGGTGTCGATCGATATCGTAGGTTGATTGCAGGATCTTTAATTTGAAAATGGGATTAAATTTCTTAAATCTAATTTCACTATGATCCTAAGTTTAGAGAATATTTTGATACTTTTTCAAGTTACTCTATTTTTATAGCATTTCCGGTGTTTTTCCAGATTCAGAGTTTATTATGAATATTTTCTTTTTTTATTTTCCCTTTTTCTCCTCACTCATATTTTCTCCTTTTTTTCCTTTCCTTTCTTTTTCTTTTCCCCTTTTTTCTCCTCCACACAAATTCCCCCCAAAAATATCTTTTCTTTTCCTTCTTTCTCCTTTATTTTTCTTTTTCCTTTCTTTCTTCCTCCCTGGCAAGCGACGCAGAGCTCCTCCTCCTCCCTCTCTCTCTCTCAAAATTCTACCTCCCTCTACCACAATTTCCATCTCTCTCCCTCTCTCTCTCTCAATTTTCACACTTTCTATTTCTCTCTTCCTATTTCTTTCCTTCTATATCTACTCCCCCTTCTCTTAAACCGACCAACCACCGCCAGAGCCATCTCTGGCTGTTGCCAGATTAGTCTGTAATTTTACATATCGTATCGCATTTTCCTGCCCAGTTTGAATAAAAATATTGTTTTTTACTCGTATTTTGGTCTATTATACAGATAAACAAGAGTCTAGGGGCAAAGTGGTAATAAAAATGTAATTAAACCCATTTTGGGTCATTAATCCGAATTTATTGGATCTCAAGTTAAGAGAGCTTCTAGAAGATATACTGGATTCCCATATTGAAGCTGCATCTGGAGAAATACTAGTCCAAAATACGCAAAACTGGACACATACAGAAACACCTAGAAGCAAGATGAACCAGCTGGCAAAATATCAGGGCCAGAGGCCGTGATCTTCGACGCGTGGCTTCTTCCAGAGGATTCCTAGGTCCCCAAATGCCTATAAATACTACATAATGGCCAGAAAGAGAGAAAGGAGAGTAGTAGATAAGGTTTTCTCTCCATAGTGTAGTGTAGGATTTTTTTTCTTCTTCTTTTCTTTGTATTTTTCTCTTTTTTAGTTTATGTAGTAGGGCTGAGTTTGATTTTAGAGAGAAAGAGAGAGTTGTTGTAATAAGAGTGACAATCTAAGAAAGATTCCTTCTTTCCTTTCATGGTTTCTTCTTTAACTTCTAACATGTTGATTAGCTAGTTTTCTCTCATGATGATGGGTTATAACTCCTAACTTACTAACAAACTAACTTGCACTATTTACTTTACTTCATGCTTACTTCTAATCGTTTTGACGAATTAATTGTATAGTGCACCTTGTTAATCTAATTTTGATGTGGAGAACAAGCTTATGTGCTATGTTTTGAAAAGCTCTCGGAGACAAGGTTTCTGATGGCCAAGGTTCGATGTGAGGCAACTATCACTCGAGATGCTAGCATGATTAGTGGGTTAATTGGAAATTAGGAATCATGAGTTTTCTTTATCATTTTACTTTATTTTAGAAATAGTTTTCAAAATCACAACTTCACTATCTTTCATTTTATATTGTTTTCATCTCCTAGCTATTCTTCTTGTTTTTTTTTCTCTCTTTTAAATTCTTTTGAAACCGAGAAGAACTAGTTAACACACATCGTGAACACCGTCAATGCTTCCATCACATTCTTTCCCTATGGATCGACTCGTTTAGCCACTTTACTATAATGGTAGTTGAGGAAGCCACAGCACGCACACACTGAAATTGATTTTACAATATACACATTTCTGGTGCACGGTTTACCAGCGATCAAAATTTTGACGCCGTTGTCACGAAAGAGAATAGTTTATTCACGATTTTTGCTAACTTTTTCTTCTCTATTTCTGTGTACAGGTCAAAATTTGCAGAAACTAAGAATTGCAGAAGCCCTAGTCACCTGCACCTCCCTGCTCTAAAAAGCAGGGAGCCTGTCACCTTATTTTTGTCGCACCCAGCCAAAGAAAGTCACGGAAACACAACTGTTTCTAGGTGTCTGGAATCCATCTTTTAAAGGGTGTTTCACATTGCTATATACAGTATATTCTGCTTGTTAGATTTATGCTTTGATTGAATGCACACTGCAATAATTAACAACAAAAACAGTAAACTGGACGCTTTAAAAAAGTTTAGACATTTGTATCATAGGCGCGTGTCAATTTCATTCCAATATATTGTATTTTGTTCTGTTGTTGTGAGCTAGACTGAGGTGTACATATGGCATTGCATAAAGATTAGGACAAACAAGTGGGTAGTTTATTTGCTTAAGTGTTAGCATGTACACATTGTGGAAAACTGGGATGGAAATCCAAGTTTCTCATATAAAGCGTAGAAATGTTCCTCTTTGTTTTTCCTGGTGGCGTTCGGCCTTCTCGCCCTCCCAGAGGAGAAGGCCAAAACTTCTTAAGTTCCCTATTTGATTCATCCTTCTGAACCTGTGGAAACTTTAAGCAGGCATGGGGATAAATCTGTTGACATGGCTGATGTCTCTAGCAGAAGGAAGCAATTTGAAGCTGTTGCAGCTGGTGCTGATCAATTTGTTGAAGGCCCAAATATGTTTATGTCCTCACTCGGCCCTTCTAATACTTACACTTTATGCACTTCAGAAGCAGGAAAACTTGACACCAAATTATATGGAAACCGAAACAAGAAAGAGGAAACATGTAGAAGATGCTATGGCAAGCAACTCAGCTGATGCAAAGCGGCCAGTTTTTTGGCCAGTAAAATCTCCAGAAACTGTACCTACAATATTTACTGTTAGAGCTAGGCAAGTATAGAATTAACAAATTGCAAACTCATGTACATTTTCTTTTCTAAAGATAGTTACCTATAGCAATTTATAAAGAATTCATACTTGATAGTGCAATTTTACATTCTAACTCTCATATTACAATGAAAGACTTTTTGGTTAATAAGCTGATTGACATTTAACAGACTGTTAAAATTTCTTTTGGCAACAGCCTGTTGATCTTGCTACGGTTAATGATGGGCACTCGGCTTCAGCATCCAATGCTCAGGAAATGAACTAATGAACTCGGACAATTCTTGCATTCTGTTCCAATCCTTCCTCTTCAATTATCAGTTTTGGGTAGTTGTAATGTTCTCTTCACCTGCGATACATGTTGATGTCGATCTGTCAGCTTCTTTAATCGTCTTGTTCAACACTAAGCTTCAGATTCAACGATGATGGCGAGAACAAATGGAGGGAGGGCATGATGTGGATCACGCAGGATGGATGAGTTCGTCAATGCAGGGAAGAGCTTCTTGTCATCAGCAATGCCGAATAACGAGTTAATACTGATACTGTAACCTGTGTATCATTCAGAAGCAGATGAAATTATATTTGTAAAAATAACAGACGATATATTGTCATAAATAAATAAAAGTTTCTCCAACACGATTACGAGGGTTCTTGATTTCACTTTGGCATTGTAATGCCTAGCTGCTTGCTTGCATTTTGATATTGTGATGGATTATGTCTTCTTTTTGCATGCATACCAACACTTGAAGTACAGTTTACTACGTCTTTCAACTTGGGATTTTTAGCGATCGGAATTTTGGTAGATCATGTTGGATCAGGGTCGGGTTATGTGACCTATGCTCCGCGTTTTATAGAGTGCATACCATTCGTTTGTTGGAGTACCAAGAGGAACAATTGCCAGAATGAACATGACGACGCTACATCGTAGACTATGAGCTCGTATAAACTATTAATTCTTGTTAATATTCTATTTAGCCAACTTAGTTAGGCATCCTTCCTCTTATAATTTAGAACCGCTCTCAAAAGTCTCTTGCAGTAATTTAACTTTTGATTTGAATATATATTCCACCTTCAGAGCCTCGGTCCCAGTAGATGAGTTGAACTTATTGAACTCAGTAAGTTATGTGCTTTACACGGGTTGAATTTACCCAATCATCATCCTCCAACTCATCGGGCTGCGGATCGATGGGCTCATTATTGGCTTGCACATTCTCACCCTCATCAGTGTCGTATTCAATATCTTGTGCTGTAACTTACATGTTATCTTCTTGTAGCACATCAATGTGTTCTTCGAACTCATCAGTTTTCCTGCACTTCATCATCACCCTCATCGGTGTCATTATGCACTGATGTTGGGTGCATCGATGATGTTCCAACATTCAAGAGATTACTCATGACAAGTGAGTACCGGTTCCTACATAAGATTTATAAGCACACGTAAAGTTAATATGTCATCCTTACATAAATGATAATTTCAATAAGGTTTGTGTTTACCTAATTGCACTTGGATGCTCCGTTGATGTTAAATTTATCTCAGGTGGAGGGAGATATATTGTGTCTGTTAGGATTTTGCCTTGTTTTCTAAAAGAGATGATGATCCAACAAGATTCAATCGAATTGGAGAAGATGATGGTTTGAAGCAGAAGATGAAAATACACCTAGAGGGGGGATGAATAGGTGTACTAGCTAATCTAGTGCTAATGATGCGAAATTTAAAACTAATTTGCTAACACACTATGTAAAACTAAGAGTGAGTCTGAATTCCACGTGAACGGCTCTGGGGCTACTCCTCTATATTCCTCTAGACTAAGAGTTGAATTGCTATTAGAAGCTCTTTTGGTCCAACACAAGTGTGGGCACACACGAACTATATCTAGCATATGAATATGAACAATGTAAAGTAATGCAAGATATAAGAGAGAGAGAGATCCAAACGCAAACACAAGGGTATGTTTCAAGATTCGAGCTATTGCTCTACGTCCCTGCCTTCACACAGAAGGATTTTCAACTATCCACTAAGGATCTTTCACAAAGAGATCTCCACCGAGGAATTACACTTTACAACCTTAAAGTACACAATTCCAATTCTCACGTCTATACACAAGAGAGAGTATAATCACCTCTACACAAGAGGGAGTACAAAGCAACGATGAAAATACAACTTAGTGATCCAATAATCACAAACACAATCTTAGTGATCTCAAAAGACCACAAACAAATTTTTCTCACAAAACTAGATCCTATAGAGAGGTATAGAATTGATAGCTCAAGTTGAGAAAATAAAGTATTTTGAAAAAGAAACAATAAATAAAATACTTGGGAAAAACTTCTACATAGATATGAAATTGAAGAACAAATCATATTTCTTAAAGCTTGATTTTCTTTGATTTTTCAAAAACTTTAAAAACAAATAAAGATATGATTTTAAGCATAAAAACCCTTTTGAAAAACTAGCTGACAACTCTAGTAAAGTGGAGAAATTTTGCTCTTGAAAAACTTAGTTAAAACAGCCCTCCAAGACCCATATATATAGGGGCCTGGAAATATAGTCGTTGGGGTCCAGAACAGGTCAAAAATGACCTGTCGGTCGACCGGCCAACTGTCAGATCTGACCGTAGGGGTTACCGGTCAACTGCCCCAGGCAAACATGCCTAACGGTCGACCACCAAGTCGACCGAGGCCAGATCCAAAGAGTGAACTCTCTGACTCGGTTGACCGACCGGTCGACCGTGCGGTCGACCGGCCCATGACTAAGGCTGTTGTGCACGTTCTGTGCATATCGGTCGACCGACCGGTCGATCGAGTTCTGGTGCGGTCGATCGGTCGATCGAACGCAACAGGTTCACAACAGGTTTCTAGGGTTTGAAAAAATGGCTTGTTAATTCCCTAAAAATTCAAATAAATTTCATAAAATTCCATAAAAATAAGTTCTTATAAATATTTTGAAATACAAATATGTGTGATCAAAAATTAACACATATTGCAAACTTTTGAACTATTTTTGTGATATAGAAATTTAGCTTTAAACCATAAACCGTAATTTTCGTAAACCAAACTTTGAAATAAAAAATCGATTTCTCCAAAACAAATATAGATACAAAAACATGATATTTAAACTCAATTAAAGCATAGAGTGTATGGATAAAATCCAATACACATATAAATGATATATCTATATTTTGACAATAAATTCAAAACTAAGCTTTGTTAAAAACAAAACTTGAAACCATGAACCAGATATACATCAAAATAAGTTTTTATGCATTATGAATCATCAATGTGTATGGAAGACATCCAACATACATAAAACCATGTAAACTTCTTTTGATTCTATCTATTCTTGAAAACAATATATATTATTTGAAAATCTAAAACCAGTTAAATCGAAAACAATAAACTTTTGACTTTTGTGTGTGTGAATTTGAGCATATCAAGACTAATCAATCTTTACACAAGATCTAAAACAAAACTAAATACACCTAGACCAAGGTCTTCCTGTAGAACTCCTTCAAGACGACTCATTCAAACTCGAATCAAATGAGCATGACTCCTTCCGAGTGCTAGATACAATCTTGACGCGTGAGCTCTTGAATCATCACGTGTTAGCTCCAAAACTTGAGTTTGAATTCTTTATTGAAACTAATCACTTACTAAGATCTTAATCAATATCTGAAACTTATTAAGCACAGGATCATTAGTAAACTAACCTTCATAAGTTAGTCATCATCAAAACTAAGCTGAAGGGTCCCTGGGCCAACAGAAGAAGCAAACCAAGATAGAGCAGATTGGTCGACTATAAAGTCAACTAATGCTCATATTAGTTACAGTCGACTAGGTGATACAGAGAAGTATTGGTTATACAGTAGTCGACTAATGAGAATTATTAGTCAACTAATGGAAGGGGTAGCTGACTAATCTAAATGACAAGTCGACTAATTACGGCAATTCTACATGAGCAGCTTCTTTTCAGGCGCCTGCATGTTTTCTTTTCTGATGGAGTTCGAATATGATTCAGATTCTATTTAATAAAAATTTCTTTCTAAAGATTGAAGGATCTAAAATTCTTCTAGATCAAGGAGATCAACTCCTAATAGGACTGATCAAGGTTTTTAAAGTATCCAACGATCAAGATCATCTCATAGTTCAAATAGGAGTTGTATTGTAAAATCCTATAAATAAAGATTGTAACCCATCATTGTATTTTCTGGCGAATACCAAGGAAGCCGAGAAAGAGAGGAGCAAAGTGAAGATGCACAGAGAGAGAATACTTCTGTAATCTAGGTCTGGATTTAAGGGAAAGATGAATACTCTTGTGAAATCAAGAGGAAGGTTGGATCTCTTTGTATCAAGTTTACTAAAAAAGCTCTCTTAAGTTTTCTCCCCGTGAATGTAGGCCAAGTTTAGGCCGAACCATGTTATCATCATGTTATTGTTATTACTTTTTTGTCTAGACATTGCTAGTTTACTTTACAACAATTTTTCTTTTGCAAGTATTATCATATTGCCAGATTTTGCAAACATTGATCTAGAAAACAACAATTGATATCAGGGCATATCAATTATTGCTAACAGTGTCAACCCGTGACACTTGAACTGGGAAGACCTGCATTATGTATGAATACACATATGATGTCGATATAGTATAATGGATTTCATCTCCTTATCAATATGTAATATCCCCTCTAAGACAAAGCACTTGGTAATCCCCAGCCTCAAAAGGAGCTAATTAATAATTGAGTGCGGTTAAATTCCATGCAACACCCTCTTCCCAAAATGCATCCATCCCCCCCCCCCCCCCCCCCGGGGCCCGCCCTCTGTTCGGCCAGTCCGAGGGAACAGAATTCTCTTTGTTCAGTCAGAGTTGTCCGAACAAAGAAATTTATGTTCGGTCGCCTCTGGTCGAACAGACTGTTCGGCTAGAGGCGGCCGAATAGACACCTCTATGTTCGGTCAACTCTGACCGAACAAAGGGCCAGGGGAGGGGTGTGTGCCGGAGGTCAGGGGGCGAAGGGGGTCGGTCGGGGGTGTTGCCGGAGGTCGGGGGGTTGTCGCGGGTCGCCGGCGAGGGAAGGAGAGAGAGAGAGAGAGAGAGAGAGAGAGAGAGAGAGAGGGAGGGAGGAGGAGAGGGAAGTAAAGGATTTTTTTTTTTTTTTGTCATTTTCTAATTTTGTTGGAGGGGCTTTTATCGGGTGCCCTAATCTATGAGGGGGCCTTTATCATTGCTGGGCTGGCAATATCCATTTCCAAATTGTCAGGGGCAACAGACTAATTACACCCTTTTCTTTGAAATAATAATGAAGGACATGACAATCAACCTCAATATGTTGTCCGCTCATGAAAACCTTCATTCCTAGTGATCTGAATGACATTTCTCGATATCACAACGCATAGACAAACCAAACATAGTCACACCATGTGGCACATACGAACAGCATGTCCAAGTTGACATATATGGCACATAGCAAAACAATCTCAAAAATTTCTCGATGCTAGGATGCAATTGACAACATCTATGGTGGAATTTGACTTGGAGCATCAAAGCCTTCACAATGGCCAGGTTCCTTTTCATCTCATTTGGCACTGATGACAGAATCAAAGACAAGAACCGCATAATCAACAACACAAAGAACCCAAAAAAAACAAAGAAAAGAAGAAGAAGAAGAAGAGAGCGAACACTGATATGTCAATAGAAACTGAAATATAACAACAATGCTCATTAGCAGTCAACACGAACAACAAACATAAATTTCAATGAATTAAGTTTTACCCTTAGCTTCCAGGAATCACTTCCCTGCTCCATCAGTTTCACAAGTTCAGCGCATTACAGATGAACGATTATAGGTGTTATGGAGGTGATCTAATACAATTACCATCCTTTTTAGTTTGACTCCTCTTATTTCAATACACAACAGCTGGAAACAACCGAGGATAAATTTCTGAAAAGTGATCGATCCAGTAAGATGATTCTCAAGCCGCTGCCGCCTCCAGAAGCTCTCTCTCTGCTCGCTCTCGAATCCTCCTCTCGAGCTCCGGCCTGAAATGCCTGATCAACCCCTGGACTGGCCAAGCAGCAGCATCACCCAATGCACAAATGGTGTGGCCCTCAATCTGCTTTGTGATCTCTTGAAGCATATCAATCTCCTCAATCTTTGCATTGCCCACCTTCAACCTCTCCATCATCATCCACAGCCACCCTGTCCCCTCCCTGCAAGGTGTGCACTGCCCGCAGCTCTCATGCTTGTAGAAGTATGAGAGTCGTGAGATTGCATCCACCACATCGGTGGATTTGTCCATCACAATAACGGCTGCTGTGCCCAATCCAGACTGGACAGCCTTCAGCGCATCATAGTCCATCAAGACATCATCACATATGTGTTTCGGAAGGAGAGGAACTGAGGAACCCCCCGGTATAACAGCCAACAAGTTATCCCAGCCTCCTCTTACTCCACCACAGTGCCTCTCTAACAACTCCTTCAACGGTATGCTCATCTCCTCTTCCACGGTGCAAGGCTTGTTCACATGACCAGAGATGCAGTATAGCTTTGTACCTGAGTTGTTCTTCCGACCAAAGCTCGCAAACCATTCAGGTCCTCGCCTCAGAATTGTGGGTGAGACAGCAACAGTTTCCACATTAGTCACAGTAGTTGGACAACCATAGAGACCAGCATTGGCTGGGAAAGGTGGCTTCAATCTCGGTTTCCCTTGTTTCCCTTCGAGGCTCTCCAATAGAGCAGTCTCCTCGCCACATATATAGGCACCCGCACCAAAGTGAATATGTACATCAAAGTCATACCCTGATCCACACGCATTCTTCCCAAGAGACCAGCTTGATATGCCTCTTTCCTTGCCTTCTCAAGGTTCAACCGCTCATTTACATACTCCCCTCTTATGTAGATGTAGGCTGCCGTTGCCCTCATGCCAACACCAGCAATCAAGCACCCTTCCAGCAGTTTATGTGGGTCATGGCGCATAATTTCCCTATCCTTGCAAGTACCAGGTTCACTCTCATCAGCATTGACGACGAGATAGGAAGGACGGCCATCAGATACCTTTGGCATGAATGACCACTTGAGACCAGACGGAAAGCCAGCTCCTCCACGGCCTCGGAGGCCAGACTTCTTCATTTCATTCACGATCCAGTCGGCCCCCTTGAGCACCAAGTCCTTGGTCCTATACCAGTCACCCCTCTTCATGGCACCTTTGAGGAAAGGGTCATGCAAGCCATATAAGTTGGTAAATATGCGGTCCTCATCTTTCAACCCACCAAAGTGGGTTTTTTCTGGAGGTGGAGGTGGAGGAGGAGGCTGAGGGGTGCTTGCTGTAGTTGCAGCCTGGGTGCTGAAGGATCTATTAGCAGATTCCAGAGTTAATGTTGGTAGACAATATAGGTTCTTAAAGAGCCCCTGGAAAGACATGAAACAAGTCAGCAACTCATTAATAAATCAATTATTATTCAAAAGAAATCAACGCATAAACTGAATTATCTATCAAAAGCAGCGTGTAAAGCTGTAATGTTGCCAACACTGACCATGAAACTTACAGCAAGTACAGGTATATCCGGAAGCCAATAAAATATAATTACAGAATAAATCTTCCAGCAAAAGTGTAATATCACATTTACTTCCATTTCTGTCCAAAATAGGAATAACTTGTGCAGCATTATAAATTCCTTGGAATCTTCTATGGTAAATAGAATGCATCAATAATTATGTAGAATCCTATTCCCTCAACAGAAAAAAAAAATGCAGAATCCTCAATTTGCAAAATTCCCCAGACCAAGGACAAAAAGAGATACATATCAAACCGATCATGCCTATTCTAGGATCAACCTATATATCAATCTTGATGTGGAATTGTGACAAAAGCAGGGAATCCATTATTATACAAAACTTGTTTCTTTCACTATTGTAAACGAGAAAGGCAAATTGATACACAATCAGGTGATATAACAGTCGAGAAAACCTCTTTTAACAAAAAGCAACAACATAAAGAAGAGTTGCAACAAAGAAAAAAAGACATCTTTGTTAAACAGGAAGAAGGGGCTGAAGAGTCTCCCTCCCTCCCTCTCGCGCCCGCGCGTGTAGGAAAATTACAGAGTTTTGCCTTATTGGGGGGGTGTTAAATTGTGAAAATTAACAAAAATTTTATAAGTTGACTATTTACTGAAAATAAAAGATAGAGAGATAAGATGTCCTAAATCCACCATTATCTCTCTCTCTCTCTCTCTCTCTCTCTCTCTCTCTCTCTCTCTCTCTCTCTCTCTCTAGCAAGACAACCTACCAAGTGATTAGCAGATAAAACTGAATGTACATCATACAAATGAACCTTACACCATTTAGGACTGATTTTGTCAATCCTCTATCATTTCAATTGTTAGCTACTCATGTCCCAACAACTTCCTCTCAAGAACTCTATAAATGAAAATAAAAAATTTCCTATTTGTGCAATTTAAATTTGTCACCGAAATCATGTCTCATTAAGGAGTCAAAAAACACTAGTACCAGATTTCAAGTATGTCTCTGCCATCAGAACTACAAAACACCACTTCACTCATGTTGTCGTCTCTAGCAACAATACAACTACCACATATACCGCATCATCCAGATTCACAGTAAACAAAATTTCTTCTTGAATCCATCTAAACAATTGTGGTGGAAGTTTTCCGCCACAAGCAATCTGGGCGCCGCTGGTGGTACCTGTCAGAGCACAAAGGAAAGGAAACACCTCCGGGTTAGGAGTACAGGTGCGGTGTCAGCCTAATGACCCTCGGGCATAAGAATTAGTTGTTAAATCGGTGGGTGGAAAGGATCGGAGACGGAGACGGCGTCCGGCAGAAGAAAACTGTCTGCATCGTCGTGATCGGTGGACTGACAGAGGGAAACTGCCAATGTGGTGGTGAACTGGCAGAGGATAAATGCTAGTATGGTGTTAAATACGATGGTGAGGTGTTGGTGTGGTATGTGCTCTGAAGATAAAAGGAACAGTCCTCCCTTCCTGACATGGTTGTAGGCGTGGATGCGGATCTAGGTAACTGCATGATTCGCACGTGCTGGATTCTTCGAAATGGCCGCGATCACCTCCCTGATTAGTTGGGATGTCATGCGAATATCCGTCAATATCTATAACTGTTTGTGTTGATATAGAAGGGACGTTACGCATTTTGAACGTGGGAAGGATTGAGCTACGTAACAGACTCGGTAATTGGTAGATATTTGGCTAACCTGTCGCTGGAGGGATCTCGGAGTGGATATGGCTCCGAGATGTTCAAGACGGAATTCTAAGAGTTGTTGAACTTCTCGGGAGCTTCTAGGTTGCCGGACACGTGTCATCCTCCTAAAAGTGGTCAAAATTTGACCACTACAGATGTCACTTGTCAAAGCCTGCGAAAGAGAGAAGTGGGAGAGCAGAGTCGATTGGGAATCTCCTAATGCCTTCAGTTTATTTTGTCGTTTAGGGGCATAGAAGTATCCTGTGAATTTCTTTGTATCATTGCAGATCTTCTGAAATTAATTGAAGATCACGTCACTGGCTGTCAGCTGTCATATCAATTGGTAGGATGCTTCAAAAGTCCCGTCCTGTGTTTCTTCGAATCCTGGAGCCATAATGACTGAGATTGTAGGGTTTTATGGCTCAGCGATGACATTTGATCTTCTGCCTTTTCAGTTGACCGGATTTACTGGATGTGGGACGATTCTTTAGGGATTCGAATCGATGAGGATGGCCTCTCACCCATCTATAAATAGAGGGAGGCCTATGGAAGGAGAATCATCTCTGTCGACTTCTTCAAAACATTTGCCTCATCAAAAACCCTAGCTTCTTCAAAATTCTTCTCTGCAGCACCGCCATGCTCTCTTATTTCCTCTTCATCAGATGAAAGAAGGAAAAAGAGAGGGCAAAGAAGGAAACAGTGGCAGGGCTCTCACTCTCGGGGAACCTGATTGGTGCGTAGCCTTAGTGGTGGTAGCAATGGAGTTGTCGCGTGCCCTTAGGGGACATAACAAGGCGCCACCATCAGGGGGGACGGGTAGGACTCTTGCATCACTGGATCGGGTGAGCTGTCTTCCAGCTCGCGTGCCCCCAAAGGACATTGGCTGTCCTCCTAAAGGCCTGGTGCTTCCCTGCTGATGGCATGTACATGAGAGAAGATGAGGCGATTCCATCGAGGTTCGCCAATGAATCACTCTTCCTTCTGAGGCTCTGACCTCTCTGGGTTGCTTTGATGACAAACGTGATTCCATCACCGTCTTGGTCTAAGGGTGAAGTCACACCTTCGAAGGGCTTCATGGGAGTCCCATCTCATTCTTCTTGTAAATGCGCAGAGAATAGTAGTGTGGATCTAGCTACCATGGAGGCATGCTCAGGGCGGAAAGGTGTTTCACTGGCAGTCTCTGAAATCAACTAGACCGATGGGGCAGTTGCCATTCACCTCCTCCGATAAACAAGTCTTTATTGTTCGGAGTGACAGGACTTCTCTCATGACAAGGAATAGATCAGATAGCTTGGAGGGAGACCAGGGTCGGCCCTCGTAAGGAACCGTGAAGTTTGGATTTTCCTGTATTTTCTTTTTTTCGCCTGTAAAACACAGAAATGCAAAGGAATTCCTTGTATCACATTCGTCAGATGTAACACAATAAAATATAATGAAATATTGTTGGTATGAAAAAGGTTGTGAATGTTTGGATCTTGCCTGGTTTTTGTAATTTTTGGAATGGTCATACCCCTTCGGAGGCTTTTCTTCCTGGATAGATGGAAATGGAACCCGTAGGTTTTGCGTTACCATCTCCGAGTGGGGTAATCCCATCTCAGAACGTGCAAACAGTGGACGACTCCGAGTTGGGGGATCCCGGCATCAGAGTTGGACAGGCAGAAGAAAACTGCCGGCGTGGTTCATATGCCTGTAGGCAGGTGTTTATGTTATCATTTCCAAGTGGGGTAATCCCATCAACGGAACGTGCAAACAATAGACTCCAAGTGGGGGATCCCAGCAGTGAAGTTGGACTGGCAGAGAGAATTGGCGAGTTCGTAGACCAGACGATGGGCGGGTCCGTGGACTAGGCGATTGGCAGGTCCGTGGACCAGGCGGTTTGGCGTGGAGCTGGTCGTAAAGTTGCCTTCAACGCCTCACTCGTGGGATGAGTTCTCACGTTTGAGAGCCGGTTGCTCCCGTTCGCGATCGGCCAAGGCCTGTTGTTTTTCCATCTCCCCCTTCATGTCAGCGAACGTTTGAAGGAGTTGGCCTTCATATGGTGATGGTGAGCAGAGGTCATTGGCTGCCCTTACACCGAGGAGGCGGATTCTTCCGTGACAAGCTCACGATCAACGACGCTTAGGGGAATCGTGCCCCAGTTACGACAATAGACTTGCCTTTGGAGGTGGCCCCGTTGTCAATTGTTGATTGCTTTTTCGGGGCCATTGTTGTTGAGAAAAGGTTTTTCCTGGAAAAAGGTTTAGGGGAGTTTTGGGTTGAAAGCTCTCAACAAAAGCATCAGTTTGTAGAGGAAGTTTTCCACCACAAGCAATCTGTCAAGGAACAGATGATTGCATCTCAATTTTATATTATTATTATCACATTTGCACATTTATCGTTGATTATTCTTTATTTAACTTTGCTATTTAACCCTCTTTTTTATTATGGTGTGTAGTTATTTTAATGGAAAGATAAGGATAGAAGAAGCTTCTATTTGATCCCTAATCCTATCTAAATTTGGATTTCAATTTAAATCAAATTGAAATCAAGAGGATGAAAGAATATACCATCTACACAATTCAAATTCAAAATCAAAAAAAATATTTCTAGAATATGGATGGGATAAAGCTAATCCTAATTGGAGATAAGAAGGATAATTCAAATTAAATTCGGAATTCAAAATCAATTAGACTCGGATTTAGAGTGGACACCTTCTAATATTTTGATCATAACTTTCGCTACAGAAATTCAAATCTGATGATTCAATATGCTATAAAAAGAAGACTTAAAGACTAAAATTCTTATGTTGCACTGCTTCCAACCCAGCCGTCTGATGTGTCATATTCAACAATCAACACGCTAACTTGCTGCAGAATTGAATTCCCCATATTGAATTGGGATTGAGATTGAATTAAAACTCTTAATGTGTATCTGATTGTGATTGGCTCTGAGGCCTATTTAAAGAGCCGAAATCTCTCATAATCAAATATCTCAAAATCAGAGATCATAACTTGGGATTTTTCTTTAGTCTCTTCTTCAAATTTCTTTTGTAATTTTCGGGTTTATTTTAGTTCAAGATTGTAAAGGAAGAGAAAGCTCTTTTGTAATTGAAAGTGATGGCATCAATAATAATATTTTTCTATTCTTCTTTCCAATCTCTTTTATTTATTGTTTACTTGCTTTCTCTTTTATCATGCAATCTTCTCTATCATGCTTTGTTTAGTTTCCACCATGCATAGCTAGGCTAGTTTATGGTTTGCTAATCTCTACCAACCACTATAGATGACCAATTGAATCATGCATGTTTAACCCTAACATTAGTAAAAGTTCTTGAAGGCACATGACGATAATTAATTAATCTATTTGTTAATACGAGATAGACTTGTGTCCTTCTAAAAGGATTTGAGGTCGAATCATTCCCACTCAAATTCAACCCTCTGACATTCGAATATAAGATCCACTCCGTTGAAATTGATCTATATTATTTCAAGCATTTATAAACCAAAAATCAAGTGTTTTGAATACTTTTTGCCTATCCATCAAGGGAAAAACAGACGGCCTAAATAGTGAGTTAGTTTAACGGTGAAGAGCATTTGAAACCTAACAAAAATTAGTTTGTAGGGGTTTTTAAATGTTTACATTATAATGAAATTGTTGGATCGAGAATTTGTATGTCTAAAGGCCTATCCAACTCACTACTTTCGGCCGTCCATTTTGCGTCGCAAGATGGATGGGCAAAAAGTATTTAAAAAACTTGATTTTTTGTTTATATATACCTGAAATAATATAGATCAACTTCAACGGAGTGATCTTGTATTCGAATGTCGGAGGGTTGAATTTGAGTGGGAAGGATTCAGCCTCAAATCCTTTTGGAAGGACACAAGTTTTATCTCTTGTTAATACTTTCCAATGGTTTTTCTTTTTCTATGCTTACATAGCCTTGATAGTTTAATGTTAAGTCTTGATTATTCTTCTTATTCTATGCTTGAAAAGCTTTGAAAGTCTAACGTTAGGTCTTAATTAGTAATTATTTCAAATAGGGTTTAATTATCATCTTATGTATCTTACTTGAATTAGAAGCAACTCTTAGGTACAACATCTATGACAAAGTGAAGAATATTCTAGCATAGGTTAATAAGTTAGTGATGGCAGATGATTAGTAAGCCATGTTCCTTTAGTTCTTTTTAAAACCCTAATCTCTAAACCAAAATTAAATCCAATCTTCTTTCTACCTCTAACACTTAACATAGACTTTTTCTTTCTTTTTCAAAGAAGAACTATTAACCTACTTAGTGTTTAAGGAGATAACAAAAAGCTCCTATCGCATTCCTTCCTGTGGATTCAACCCACATAGCCCTTACTAACGCGGATAAATTGCCAAAGGCAGAGACTCGACCAACATTCAAATAACATCCTCCTAACCTTAACCTCTCTGTTTTCCAGCAATCAACAGAGGAAAGGTAACAAGTTTGGGTTGGATCACTGGTGCAATGCCGACCTAATGACCCTTGGGGATCTATAGGTGAAAAAGAAACAAAGGACAACGGCCAACAAAGGGAAACTGTCGGCGTGGCCGAGATCGGTGGACTGACAGGGTAACTGCTAGTGTGGTGGTGGACTAGCAGAGAAAAATTGCTAGTGGTGTTAAATACGATGATGAGGTGTTGGTGTGGTATGTGCTCTGAAGATAAAAAGAGCGGTCCCCCTCTCCATGGAGGGGTTTTAATACCTGACATGGTTGTAGGTATGGATGCAGACGATCATGGATCGGGATCTCTGTAACTGTACAATTCGCACGTAATGGATTCTTCGAAACGACCGCGATCACCATCCTGATTGGTTGGGATGGCATGCAGGAATATCCGCCAATATTATAATTGTCTGCATTGTTATATAGACGTTTCACATTTTGAACGTGGAGAGGATTGAACTCTGTAACAAACTTGGTGATTGGCGGACATCTTGGTTGATCTCTCGCTGAAGGTCCTTGACTCGGAGTCTGGAGTCTTCTGGCCATGAGGGATCTCGAAATGGATATGGCTCAGAGATGGTTGGAAGTGGCGGAGACTTCGGACAGAGTTCGGGATAGGTTGTTGGACATGTGTCATCATCATGGAACTAAGTGGTCAAAATTTGACCACTACAACAATCATTCACATACAACTATGTATGACATATTCAAGAGTACATAAAAAATAACTCCAAAATGGGAAATATATACAGCCAATTTGGGGAAGACCTATGAAGTACAGGCACAGGACACGGACACAACACGGACATGGATACATGATACGGCAAAATCAAAATAGGCTACAAGGACACGACAAGTAATATTTTATTATTATTATTATATAAATAAATCTATAAAATATCAATCAACAAGTGAAATAGGGCAAGTTAATTAGGACGAGTTAATTTCAAACTAACATCATTTTCAAGAATAATTAAATCCATTTATCAACTTAAATTTCTCAAAATAACAATTTCATCTGAGAAAAGAAATTTCAAAATAATATTTATCTAAAGAAAATCTCCAGATGCCTAGAAACTTCTATTATTTCATGCCAAATAAACCAAACTCCACAATTTTGAGTCTAGAAAGTCCAGAGGCCCCATACCCACCTCCCCCACTCAAAAGTCAATTAATCACTGCCTTGCGAACCCCACGACCTCCAGCTGTTCTCCAATCCCTCTTCTCTCTATATATATTATATAAATCCTTCCTCAACTCTCATTCCCACACACTTACCAAAATCTCAGAAGCAATGGCCACCACGAATTCCACTTTTGCACAAACATTTAATTAATATACACAATTTCAAAATATCCCATCATCAAGCCCAGAAGCTTCAGAATGCAATATTTATTGGCTGTCTCTCTCTCTCCTCTCACTCTCTGTCTCACTGCTCTAGATCTCGAGATCGAGAGAGAGAGGGGTAGTCATATCTTAGAGATCGAGAACCACGACAAGATCAAGACGAGAACCACCATGACTTCTAACCATCACGACAACGAGATTGAGATGACAACCACCACGGCTTCGAGACCATGAGATGACGACAAAGGCTCGTTTTCTTGGTAGATTAGAGAGAGAACGATCGATTTGGGTAGAATTTTGGGGATTTAGGGTAATAAAGCTTATAGGGTCGGGTCTCAATCCCATGAACACTACCCACGAACAGATGGATACAAGTCAGCGCCATGTCCAATCAACTCGTTCGACCGTGTCTGGCTAATCAAACGAGTTGACTCGTGTCGGACACAAATTGACCGTGTCTGACGCAAGTCATGCACGTATCCATGTCCGACATGTGCCCGACACGAATTCGCCTTCCCCAACAACGTGTCCGTGCTTCATAGGGCAAGACCAGACAAACTAAGTGTCATTTCTTGCTGAAACCTTGATATGTCAGCATGTAGCTTCCAGCAGTTCCCTGCTGCTACCCGTTAACCAGAGGAACTTTTTTAACAAGGAACATGTACTAGGACATGATAGCTGAGATTTGAGTCTGTGAGCACATCTAAAACCCAATCCTCTAACACACACGAAAAAATAATAATAAATTTCATCCTGAGATGTCATTTACAAAAAGAAACCAGATTCAGTGAAGCGCACATTAGGCTACACGCTGTGGACTAACATAAGCTGGTCAGCATAGGATCTTAGGAAAGTGACTTCTGCTGTCTAGTTTCCAAGTGATCAGCTGATTATATTTGCAACAGACTCTGGAAATCGAAGCATGCAACAGGTTTAAACTAAAGTACCACAAGAGTTCTTCCTTACATTAATTCCCAGTGCTAGTTACTCTTCAACTTCCAAAATTAACTTTTCAAAATCCTCAAAATCTCATTCATATGTTCAATAATTGATGTCTTCCTAGAATAATCCATTGAATCCAGGACAAATGCTTGTGAGCTGTGACAGTCTGCTTTCCAGGGTCTCCTAACGTATACCTAAAGCATCCTCAAAATCTTTGTTATGCATGTGTATACCATCTAAATTGATTTTCCATCACTTATATTGTGTGATTTGTCACATAAATACTACGTCATTCTTTAGTTTCAACATATCCACATTAAATTATTTGATGGAGAATGATTATTTGATGGTGCACAAGTTAAAAGAAGATGTTAACAAGCTTCAAGAACTAGTAAACCAGTTTGAAATATAATGTGGAAAATACAGTTGAGAAAATTGAAACAGGCCACATAATGTTTTTTAGCAATAAGATCATAAACTTAAAGGAAGACCATCTAAATAGCAAAAAGAAATTATGTTTATCAAACAAATAAGTCATAAAATAAAAGAAGTCACTCTGGCTTTCACAAAACATAAGGAATGTTGTTCTTTTACCAAATTAATTCAAGCTCAGAATGGGTGAGTTGCAGCTAAATATAATAATTTCTTTGCAAGAGTTTGTAACCCACCTGAATGTTCATTTGTACACTACAACCACTGTTCTAAAAATCGGATTAATCGGCTGATTAATCGGCCGATTAATCCTATTCGGTGACAGCCCGCTTAATATTACATTAATCGCTCTGATTATGCGCTCGGGTGATTAATCGGGTCCAAAACGATTAATCTCCGATTAATGCCCGATTAATCCAATTAATCCCCGATTAATTATTTAGGTATTACATATGTTTTTTATTTGAAAAACTTCGCTTTGTCTATGTTGGATCGCTAAATAGTTTATGTTGTAATGTTGATGATTTGATAATGATCTTTTATTAAATAGTAGATGAATTGTTATTTATTAAATAGTAGATGAATTATATGATATTTATTATTGTATATTTTGCATAAAGTGTATGTTTATTATTTTTGATTATTTTTCAAATTAACTTATTTAGCAATCTTTCTCCATAATTCTTTAAAGTTCATTATTTTGATTGATAAATTGACTAATTTTTTTATTTATCTTATTTTGCTAGTAAGCTCTTTGATTTATATTTATGTTGCAAAATTTGAAATCTTGTATTACTAATGTGAAGAAATAAGTTCTTTTACTTCTTTTTTACTATTTATTCATATATCTTGTTTATCATATCATGGTTTATGACTTCACATCTAGATATTGTCTTGTATAATATTTAAGTATTTTCAACAATTAACTGTATATAATTATATGTAGTTGTGTATAAATATAATTAAATATATTAAAATTTTCAAAAACGATTAATCCCCAATTAATCTCCGATTAATCCGATATTCAGTGTTGGACCGCACGAACAATGAAACCGATTTTTAGAACACTGACTACAACAGATTCAAATACTGCATTATTTAAATGTCAACTAGTAAACTGTCCACTTCTAGCACCCATCTCATTACCAAAGAGACCATTTCACTCGGTTATGACTTATAAACTACCGCTTATCTGCGTAGCAAAAATCATCACCAGAAACTTTATCCATATTATTTCTGAACAGTTTTACTAGTCTGTCTTCTTATGCTTTACTACAACAAAGTTTACGTTCAACACAGCTTAGCTTGCAGACCTATTAGTGTTTTCTTCTGTTTTTACTCTTGTTACAAACTCATCTACACAAATCTAAATGACTTCAACCAGGTGGTTATGATTTCAAATATCTTCCTGCAGTTGAACATAAAACTGCAGTCCAAAACATTTCCCATCCATCGCTCTCTCTCTCTCTTGTCTGCAACAATCAATTTCCATAAATTTACATGTCATTGTACAGACAGAATCCAAAACATGATCCTTTCTTTTACCATTGCATATTTATGCGGTTGCATACATTTTGTATCAAAATTCAGCGATCCATAGTTGCTTCATAAAATAAGACATGCATGTAAAAAAACTAATAGTACTATAGATATTTAACTTGAACTTTAGTGATTTAGACTCCAATCATCTAAACCTCTCCCACACAGTATCTCATATAAAAAAAACATTAGCCATACATTTCATAGTAACTTGATGACAACTGACATGTTGACATGGACATGATTGAAAAATGAGCAGTTTAAACCAATATAGAAAGGAAAGTGCATCTAGATCTTAAGCCCGTCCCAAACAACTACAAAATCACTTTAAGCAAATTTTTTTCCTAGCACTTCTCTATATACATATACATGTGTATGTATGTCTGAACTTTAGCTTATTCCAAACAACTATCAGATCAGTCTGAGCATATTTTCAGGTCCACACACGGACATGTAGATATCCAGTGTAACTTAAACTTCAAAGATTTTGCAAGTCACATATAATAGAATTTATCAAAACTAAGAATGCTGACAAATTGGAAGGGTATACTTGTCTGTTTCTTCCATATTGATATTTATCATGGATCATGCATATTGTCATCTACCTTTCAAACACGAAAATGTCAGGCCACTCACAGAAAATGTATTTTAGTGCAGAAGAAAAGTTATCCTAAGCCAAGATCACCTCCAAATCTGGTAGAACATAATCGATGCACCATTATTAGGATCCCAGATAGGCTGATACACTTTATTATAATATTGTTGCAGAATTATGCACTCTTTATCTTTTAAGAATACAGAAAAAAGGTAAGGAAGACAAAAACGACGAGTCGACGACTATTCAATCATGCGAGGAAGTTATCACCTTCCCTAGTCAGCTAAGTGCTAACTGCAATAAGGAAACTGAATGCAATGCTAAATCACAATGTCAAACAAATTCACTCACACCTACTACAAAATGGCCACCATGACCTAATTTGCCCTGGAATGAAGACCCTATCATGTTGATCCTTATCTAGCTAGGTTAACCATCATTTAAGCCAGGCACTGTAGTCCCTCCACTGCTCAACTTAGGTGTCAAGAGTAGTCAGAATAACAACTATCAATTCTATTTACCACCACAACATAAGAACAACAAAAGCATTGAAGTTTTTCATAATTCCAAATATAGGTTTTAGTAATGGCTATGATCATTCTTCCACCAAATCCTTCATACAATATTGAATAATCTTCTAGCAAGCTTGTGATCCAATCCGGAAGCTGAGTGAATTGGGCTTTGATGTAATCACAATGTCAAACAAATTCACTCACACCTACTACAAAATGGCCACCATGACCTAATTTGCACTAGAATGAAGACCCTATCATGTTGATCCTTATCTAGCTAGGTTTACCATCATTTAAGCCAGGCATTGATGTCCCTCCACTGCTCAACTTAGCTGTCAAGAGTAGTCAGAATAATTATCAATTCTATTTACCACTACAACATAAGAACAATAAAAGCATTGAAGTTTTTCATAATTCCAAATATAGGTTTAGTAATGGTTATGATCATTCTTCCACCAAATCCTTCATACAATATCGAATAATCCTCCAGCAAGTTTATGATCCAATCCGGAAGCTGAGTGAATTGGGCTTTGATGTAATCTCAGAGATGTAAGATGGTCTTTCAAACAAAGAAACTACCATTCCATGCCTCCATATAGATCACACATGCAGGAATCTCAAACAATGTAACATAATTCTGCAACCAAAGAAACCATGACTTCATGCCTCCATATAGATCATGCATATGGATCATCAACAGATATTGCTCATTTCTCCAAAACGTGTGAGATGAACATTTTTATCATAAAGGCAGCATGAGATGTCCAAATAAGACTTTACTAGCGCTCTTCTAAGAGTAGATGAGACCTTAAAAAGAAAGATCAAATAACCTATTGCAGTAGGTAATTCCTGGGGGGGTTATCCACGCACCAAATCGTAAAGATTAATGAATGAATCTAAGAGATCAAACCAGAGAATACACACAGATTTACGTGAAAACCCGAGAGGAAAAAACCACAGAGAAAGAGAGGGTTCCACTATAATCCAGAGAAGATTACAATGGTGATTATCTGATCTCATGTTCTAGGGTTTCTTCATCGTCCCCCCAGTCGTTGGAGGGGCCTACTATTTATACAAGTGGGTGTCTGTTTGATAAGGTTACATGGTCATGTTCTATCTGAATATCTACATGATCTTAACTGTTTATCTCGAAAGTGGTTGAAGCTAAATGTCCTGATTTGAATTGATAGAGCACATATTTGTCTTATCCATTGGGATCCATCCAGCTGCCAATGCGGTTAATCTGCTCCCGAGTTGTAACCGTCAGATTCAAATGAAGAAATGGCTTGGAGATAGAGGTGCTCGTAACCGACTCTCTCTATCCTTCGGCCGCTTAAACTGTTCGGAGTTTAGATGAGATTAGGACTCTTCTTCAGAGATTCTGAAGATAGCCACATGTCACACAATCCTCCAAGGGTTGAATGGACACGTGTCATAATCTCGTGGGGGTCAGAAACTGACCACCCCATATGACCCCTCTGCTTCCCTCAACTTCGGCAGCTTCTGGAGAAGTGGGTGCCCGACCTCGGGGAGGAGCCTCTCAAGGACCACGAGTGTCCTGTGCACACTTAGGCTCTGCAGGGGCTGGCCCCTCGGGTGTCAAATTCCTCGAGGAACCCACGTTGAGGCCTAAGGGTTCTGACCCCGAGGATGGCGACGAGGGGTGGAGTTGGATCTTGACATGAGCTCGGAGCTTTAATGGTTTTCTTGAATGCCAAGTGGAGGAGGGTCGTGAAGAATCTGCATCGGTCGTTGTTCGGGCTTTCCCGCCGCATAGAGCTCGGGCTGCTCGACTTTCTCACCTTCCAGCTGGACCGCGAACTGATTTCCCACAATGTGGTCAGCGAACTTGAAGAAAGGGTGCACAAGATGTTCTCAAAATCGGCTGGTATGCTGGAGGCAATGGAAGAATTGAAGAGAAATAAGACGGCCCGGGAAGTGAGGCTCCTGGGCGGTTTGAAGAACTGAAAAACGCGTTAGATGATATATCCAGACTACAGGAGAGGGTCACCTCAGACCAGTCGAGGGTCACTTCACTTCGGGACCAAATCGATCAGAAATGCACCGAGAAACTAAAGCTGAGGCACAAAGTCTTAGAGGCTGGAGAAAGATCTGGAGCACCACGAAAATGACATTAAAGAGCTCAGGACTGATGTTGAGCGTAAATGTGATCGTCACAACAAACTCTGGAGAGCCCACGATGAACTGCTCACGGAGGCAAAGATGTTGCGCTCTCAGGTCCCGATCCAGAGCTCTGGCAATCGCACAGAAAGCGCGAGCGGTTGGTCCGGGGGCGCGAGCGTTCGGGCTAGAGGTTTGAGCAGTCAGCCCGAAGGCTCGAGCGATCGGACCAGGAGCACCAATTGCTGGCCTGAGAAGTCTCAGGGGTGGTCGGAGAGCTAAAGTATCAGGCGTAGGCGAAGTTAGCTGAGTCCATTTGTATCTTCTTCTTTGATGTAATAAGAGTTGTATCATCTTTTTATAGTCAATAAAAGTGTTATATTTTTCTTTTTCTTCGACTGTGTGCGTTGCTCGTTCTTGATGTGCTTATATGAATGCTAGGGCGTAAACCCAGCCCGGTTGTACATTGCTTGGTCTTTCATATAGAGGTTGTTGTACGTTGCTTCGTCGTTCATATAGAGGCGCGATGTCCGCTGTCAGGGTCACGATGACGATTCGTCTCGCAAATGTTTACGCAGCCGTCAGGGTAGAAGCCCCTTCGTTAGTTAGAGGATTCTTGGTCGTCGACCCGATGTGGGGTTGTTGACTCACTCGAGTAGCAATAAAGGCAAAAACTGATGTGCGCTAAGCTCCGAGCAGTCATTGTGAGGGTGAGCCTCCATCATTCAGGAGGACTCCCCGAGGGGTAACCGTCAGGGTAGGACCAAATATAAGATTGTTGACTCACTTGAATAACCATGAGGGCGAGGGCCCGATGTAGGCTGAGCTTCGAGCGGTCATTGTGAGTGAGCTTCGTGTTTCAGGAGACTCCCCAAGTTGTTATCGTCAGGGTAGGACCCAGCATATGTTGTTGACTTGAGTAGCAATCAGGGCGAGGGTCCAATGTAGGCTGAGCTCCGAGCAGTCATTGTGGGCAAACCTCCATCTTTCAGGAGACTACCCGAGTTGTAGCCGTCAGGGTAGGACCCGATATGTTGGTAGTTGAAGTGTTTATCGTACTCAGAAAAGGTTACAGAAACATCAACATAGAGAATTTGCACGATAATCTTTTCATTGGATATTACTCTTTTCATTGGATATTACATGATTCTACACATAGTATCATTTTAAGTAAAAAAAGTTTCATTGCTTCTTGAGAAGCTTCCCGTCCTGATTAGCCAAGGTGTACGATCCCTTGCCTCCCCGAGCGATGATGGTGTAGGGACCCTCCCAGTTATGCCCGAGCTTCCCTTGATCGATCTAACGTGTGGTCTGACTTACGTGCCTCAAGGTCAAGTCTTTGACTTGAAATTCGTGAATCTTCACCTTCTTGTGGTGAGCGGCCCGGATCTGCTGTTGGTATGATGTGAAGTGGATTTGGGCTTGCTGCCACTTTTCCTCTGACTGATCTAGGGTTAATCAGAGTTGTGCCCCATTCTGGTCTCAATCAACCCCCTCCATAAGAAATATCGGCATGTTGTTGTCGACCGGGATGATCGCTTCCGCTCCAAATGTCAATGAGAACAGAGATTCACCTGTTGGGACACGCTTGGTGGTTCTGTAGGCCCAGAGCATTCCAGGGAGTTTCTCGGCCCATTTGCCCTTTGCTCTGTCCTGACTTTTGCACAAGCTGTCGAGATGGTACGGTTGCTCATCTCAACTTGACCATTACATTGAGAATAATAGGGCATGGAGAATCGGTGAGCGATCTTATACTTTGCGCAGAAGCTGGCCACCTATTTGCAGGCGAAGTTTGTCCCATTGTCAGAGATAATTGTGTGGGAGAGTCCGAAGCCACATACAATGTTCTACCAAAGAAATTTGACAATTTGATGTCCAGTGACCTCGGAGAGCGGCACCGCCTCACTCCATTTGGTGAAGTAGTCGGTAGCTACCAGCAGAAACAGCAACTGAGGTTGTGTTTTGGGAGTGGACCAACTACGTCCAACCCCATTGCATAAAGGGCCAAGGACTCCGCAAGTGTGGAGGTCAGTATTTAGCCTATTCGATGCTGGGGCGAATCTCTGACACTGCGAGCACTTCACATAATTCTTGGTGTTGTCGAGCATCCTGGGCCAGTAATACCTTTGATTGATGACCTTATGAATGAGGAAGCAGCCTCCCGAATGATTTCCATAGTCGCCATTATGAATTCCTGCATCACCCTCCAAGTTTCATCTGGTCTGAGACACCTCAGATAAGAGTCGACATGAAGCTTGGAGTAAGATTTCTTGTACAGGACGTCTCCAAGGAGGGTGTACTAGTGGCCAAGTGAAAGAGCTTATGTGCCTCCGCCCTGTCGTCAGGGAGCATCCCATCTTTCAGATAAGCAATGATATAATCCCTCCATCCCGGCAAGCTATTAAGGCGAAGGACCTCTCCGATCAATCAATGGACACTCAGGGGCAATGTGCTCGACGGAAATCTCCCGCCTGAACTGGAACTCTGTGGCTGCCCCCAAGTTGGCAAGTGAGTCAGCGTGATTGTTTCGGATCTGGAGACCCATTTGAAGTTGCATCGGGGGACTTTAGACTTCATCCTGAGTACTAGTTGTAGGAACTTAGCCATCCGAGCATCCCTTGCAACGTATTCTCCGCTTACTTGATTAACCACTAGTGAGGAATCGCACCAAACTTCAAGTCTTGTGACCCCGAGTGTGATAGCCATTCAGAGTCTGACTAGGACTGCCTTATACTCGACTTCATTGTTGGAGGTGGGAAGCCGGGGTAAACGACTGCTCGATAATAGATCCTTCAGGAGTTGTGAGAACAATCCCGATGCCTGCTCCCATGCTGTTTGAAGCTCCGTCCACATTCAAAATCTATCCTTCCAATAAGTCATATTGCTCTGTAGCTCCTGAGGTGTTTTCAGTAATAAAGTCTGCCAATACCTGCCCTTTGATTGCTGTTCTCGGTTCGTATCTGAGTCCATAAGGCCTCAACTCTGATGCCCATTTCAATATTCGTCATGTCGCTTCTGGGTTCTCTATAACGCTTCTCAGAGGATGCTCCGTGAGGACCGTGATCGGGAAGGTTTGAAATTATTGCTTGTGCTTCCTTGAGATGAAGAGAGCGATCAGTAACTTTTTCAGCCTTTGGTATCTGGTCTGTGGTCCATTCATGGAATAGCTGATGTAGTATACCAGCTTCTGAACGCCTTCGTCTTCATGAACCAGGGCTCCTCTCACGGCTGACTATGAGACAGCCAGATAAAGAAACAGCATTTCTCCCGAGGTGGGCTTGGATAGGAGTGGTGGTGAAGCCAGATATCTCTTCAGACCTTGAAAAGTTGTATCGAATTCTTCGTTCCAATAGAAATCAACCTCGTTCTTCTTCAAGACTTAGAAGAAGGGCTGCATTTGTCCGTGGATCGACTGATGAATCGGTTCAGAGCAGCGAGAAGTCCGTTCAGCATCTGCCCCTCTTTCACACATGTGGGCGACTTCATATTTAAGATGGTGGATATCTAGTCAGGGTCGGCCTCGATGCCCCGCTTAGTGACTAGATACCCTAAGAACGTCCCGGAAGCAACCCCGAATGTGCACTTCTCGGGGTTAATCTTCACCTTGTACTTTCGCGGGAGGTCGAAAGCTTCGCTCAAACGTTGTAGGTGATCCGGACGCAGTACACTTTTCACCAACATGTCATCAACATAAACTTCTATGTGCTCCCGATCAGATCTTGAAGACCTTGTTAACCATGTGTTGGAAGGTGGCCCGGCATTTTTGAGTCCAAAGACAGATGCGTAGGTTCATATTACACTCCTTTTGGGCTCAACTATTCTTCATGACGCAGTTAAGAAACCCTTCCAAATCAAAACAAAGAGCAAAAACTCAAAAGGTTTCTCCAACTTAGATCCATGTTTTTGTTCTATGGTCCATTCATATGTACTGAATTCAACCTCGTGTCTAAGCACACCATGAAAATTACAATTCCCACAAAGCACATTTCATAAGCATCCATCGTTACTAATTTACCTTTTCTAGAAATCGGAGGATATATTCTCAAGATAAACAAAAAAAGAAAGACTCTGATGAAGAGAAGAGAAGCTTATGATTGGCTTTGATGGTCAGTTTATAGGTCGGGTGGCCAAAGGATGAGGGCGAGAATAGGAATTGGGATGAGTTTGTGCTTCTCTTAGAGAATTGCGCATTTGGGAATTGGTGCTGGGTTTGGTGAATTTGGACGCCTTAGTTTGGAAGCCCAAACTACTGGAAGGATATTAGAGAATGAGAAAATAAAAGAGGATGTGAGGTCATGAGGATTTGTTTTTTTATTTCTTATGGGTCATGCTGTGATGTCCCTTCTGCAAATCATCTATAATATCTCTTCTATAATTTTTCATATAACAAACAAATCACATCACTGTTAGTGAACAGGTAAAAAAGAGAGTGGTCAGGAGTTTTAGCCATAAGAATATAATCTTCTGGTATATCCAACAGATGAGAAGGTCATGAAAAATACTCATGTAAAAATCATAGTGTCCGAGTTATGAGAAAATAGAACCGGGTATTCATGTGCTAAGATAGTGAGACATAATGCCTACTCTACACGCAGTTGGAATATGACGATCACAGCGGCCTAATATAAACAAAACAACGCAGGACATAGTGTTCACCATTTATACAAATCACACATCTAAAATTTGAGGAGCCGGAATAAGCTCATATTGTTTCCTAGGAAGAAAGATTTACCTATTGTTCACAGTATGCTGTAGCCAATGACTTCTACAAGGACCAACTTTAAAAATCCCTAAACAAGACCAGCCTATAAGATCCTGTCCTTAAAAGTACTATGTTGTGGGAACACAAAAATTTGTTTAAGAAAAAACTGGATTATCATTAATTTGTTACATGTCTTCAGAAGTGTACATAGAACCTTTTTATTATAGAAATTGCAGTAGTGAGACAGCTTGTGTAAAATTGAAAGCTTACTACCCAGTAATATCTTCATACATGAATGATAAAGCACCAGGTTTTGGCCATTGCGTGCATCAGAATTCATGTAATAAGCGACTGATCATATTCATTTGTTTCACCGTTGACTTATATACGACAAGGATCAAAGGTATCTTGTACCATCTAGCAACTCTGATGCACATTGAAGCTCAAATGTATTTTTAATCCATGTCCAAAGTTTCAGGGGTGTGTTTGTCTTAGATGTGCTGATGAGGACATCACCAGTTCTTAAATGACTCTATGTCTTAGTTTATTTTCTTTGAGTTTAATTGCTTTTTTATTGAAATCTAGTCCCACATCGGTTGTGATGGGAAGTTCACTTGTAAGAGTCTATATAAAGAGGCTCAACTCAATGAATAAGACGGACAATGAATAATTAAAATTTTCAGTTAAATTCTCTGAGAGTGCTCTTGAGTATTGGGGTGTAAAACCAGTGGTGTAAAGAGTATGAAGCCCGCGCAAGCGTGTGAAGCCCAACATTTATCCGATTCTTTTCTCTAAACCCTCATCTCCTTTTTATTTCTTCTTTCAAAACCCTATTTCTTCAATTTTTAGTTTGAAGGTGATCGTGATACTCCCATTTTACATCAGTTTGGTATCTGAGCTTCTGGTTCTAATCTCATTCAAAATTTTCTTCTCCATTTTCACCTCCATCACCCTGGGTTAGCCATGACGCATCAGTGCTGCTGTCACGGCAGCCATTTTGGCTGATTGAAATGCTTCGTGAGAGGAGCCCTCACTCGACAAGTTCAAGTTTCTCTCACCCTGGAAGAATTGATGAGGACATCACCAGTTCTTAGATGACTCTATATCTTAATTTATTTTCTTTGAGTTTAATTGCTTTTTTTTGAAATTTAGTCCTACATCGGCTGTGATGGGGCAGTTCACTTTGTAAGAGCCTATATAAAGAGGCTCAACTCAATGAATAAGACGGATAATGAATAATTAAAAAAATTCAGTTAAATTCTCTTGAGTATTGGGTTGGGAAGCCTGCGCAACGGGTGGGAAGCCCGCGCAACGGGTGCGACGCGCAACATTTATCCGTTTCTTTTCTCTAAACTCTAATCTCTTTTTATTTCTTCTTTCAAAATCCTATTTCTTCAATTTTTAGTTTGAAGGTGATTGTGATCCTCCCGTCTTACATCATATGCATGAGTGTACATTGCATATACTAGGAAAAACTCTCCAAGTTCCATGTGAAATTAGAAGTATACCATCTACATATCACTTACATCGGTCTTTCATTTCAGGGCATATATAATATATTAATATTCAGATTAAGTGAAACAGCAACCGGTTCCTCATGGGTGCATGCAGAAAAGATACGAAATCTCTTACAGAATTCCATTTATAGTTGCTCAAATACCTAATCTACAAAGGGAAAAAGCATTTGAACAAACATAGAAGCACAACTAAAACCGACACCCACAGTTAAAAGATTACAAGAGAACCTCAACCAAGAATCAGAGTAACCTTTCCATTATATCAAAATATCAAACAATTAATAGGCAATCAAGCACTGTGGGTACTAATATACTCAAGTATGTCTTATTATACAGTAACATGTGTTTCTCTATGTGCCAGTGAACTGTTGCATCAATAATAGGGAGAAAAATATCAGAAAAACATGTAGAAACAATAACAAGAACACTGCATTTATTCCAGAATTCGGATTCAGCTACATGGACCTTTTCTACCCCTTGCGCTTTCTCAAGGTCACCTCCTCGATTAACAAAAAGAAATAGTGGTGTGAAATGTGTGTGTGAAAATCAGCAATAAAACGCTTCACCAACATGATACGATCATAAGTAAGAAAGGATTAAGACTAATAAAGCAGATGGATGTAACAAAATAACATGCATAGACTAATCAATTTCAACAAATCAATTAAAGATAATAATTAATGCAAACAAAAGATTCCACGATCAATATTAAAGCTAATGAATTCAGAATTACACAATATCACTTTTTTGGACAACAATTAAGTCGAAAAACTATCAGAAATTAAATTTCAAACTCGAAATAACCGACCGGGATCAAAATGTACCTACTGAGGATCACATTTGACCTCAGTATCCTTGTGATGTCTGTGGATGTGTAGCTCTGTCTGTCATGATTCCAACACCGCGAAAATCACTCAAATCGGACTCCAAACGGCTGAGATATGTCCAGAAAACGAAAGCCGTTGCTTTAACAGGTTTGTGAGTAGTGGATCAATTGTTCTGTACTGTAGTTTGCAGTTCGGGTTCCTTGCGGGTTTAACTCAAACCCAATTCTTTTATTATATTGGATAACAAGTCCAAGTTGGGTTGTAATGAAACCCGTTTGGGTTTAAAACGCTTCAACTGTTGTCGGCGAAAACCAGAGGAAGAAGACGAAGGCAGGAGAGAAACCGACTGTCGACAAGGCGTAGGTGAGGTGTGGTGGAGTCACCGGAGTTCGGCCTAGGTTCCGCAGCATGCGGACCTGGCTGGGGACTCGCGCTGTGTTAGGTGGCCAACTGCATACAAACAACTTCATCCCTTATTTACATATCAAAATTGTTTGTAACAAACATGTCCTATCCAAATTTCAAATTTCCCAAGAAATAATAGAGATATTAATGGGTTCTACTCGGCTACCTAAGAACATGACCAATTACCCGTGAAGAAAAAAAACTCTTTTTTACTCTGATAATAGAGTCCTCGATCCTCCACTGAATAACTTTACCAGATCAGAAATCAGCAGCTCGAAACTGCTACTGACCTAATTATGCTTGATCCTTAACCCAAATCTGACCCACGAACTAGCTGAATCAAATCACAATACCCTCAACCCTTATCAAAATGAATAAATAGGAAAACAAGATAATAATTTCAAATTTAAGATCTAACCTTCGCGTTGGAGTTTAAGAGATCGTCAGCTCTGCACCTCTCCAAGCTCAACATTGCCATCGTCTAGGGTTTCTTTTTAAAGAGAGGAAGATGGCTTTGAGAAATGGGGGAGAATTCATATGATTTTCAATAGTTTTTAATTTTTTAAATATATGTTAATATTTGTATTTTTAATATTTAATATTTTAATATATTTTAATATTTAAAATATTAAATATTTCAAAAAAACAAATATTAAAACTAATTAAAAATATTAAAATATTAGATATAAAAAATATTAAAAACCATAGACATTCTCCCACATTTCTCAAAGCCATCATGTTCTTCCTCTCTCTAAAGAAAAACCCTAGGCGATGGCGATGGCGAAGCTTGGCGAGGCAGAGAGTCGGCGATCTCTTGAGCTTCACGTTAGGTCCCATTCCAAGATTATTGCCCTGAATTATTGCCTTGTTTTCCTATTTATTCGTTTTGCTAAGTGTCGAGGGTATTAGGATTAAATTCAGCTAGATCATGGGTCAGTTTTGGGTTAGAGATCAACATAATTAGGTCAGTAGCAGTATCGAGCTACTGATTTCTGATCTGATAAAGTGACTCAGTGGATCTGGCGGACCGAGAACACCATTATCAGAGTGAAAAAGAGCATTTTTCATCACTCGTAGTTGGTTGTGTTCTTAGATAGAACCCATCGATATCTCTATTTATTTCTTATAAAATTTGGAATTTGAGGAGTTGTTTGTTACAAACAATTTTAGTATGTAAATAAGGGATAAAGTTGTTTGTATACAAATTTTTCTTTTTAAAAGTTCAATAGGGAATGGGATGACGTTTCAAGTTGTCCACTTTGTTCTAGTGTCGTCGGACTATCAAATTTGCTTGTCTGTTATCAAACATCTCAAAAGTTTTGGTATCTAGCTTGTATATTTGTTCTTCATTTAGCTCTATCAGGGCCACTCCCTCAATCAAGTTAGCAACTACATTATCATGTCTATGATACTACAGCTCCTTCAACAAGAATAGTATCACTCCATAATCAATGGCCCGCTGGTCTCAGAGGCCCTTGCCAAAACTACTGTGCATCCATCTCACTGTTTCATTTCAATTACCCTTATTTTGATAATATTCTTTCTAATTTTGCCATGAGAATATTCTTTCTAATTTTGCCAACCTAAGATGCATAAGCATGATTTGTCTTATAGCCTCTATGGACATTATACTCCATTGTCACTTCTCTACGTCAAGAATTCTGCTTTAGTTCTATTAACATCACCCTCAAATTCCCCGCTATGTGTAAATTGTTGATCCTAAGTAATGGAAAGCGAAGATTTTAGGGTTTTTTTAATCTGTTACTGTGAAACAATTCCCTTGTCTCTTTTAACACTTTGCTAATAGTTATTCAATAAACTATGTTTATCCTTCTGTTGTTGGAGCTATGCATTGCTGACCCCTTTTATGGGAGAAGGCTTTGATGATGTTAATGACCTTTCTTTCAGTTATATAGAGGATATGGCCCTTAATAGGCTGAATGGATAAACTGGATTCATTTGACCGGCTCCAAAGATTTGGGTCCTATGTTGTTCTATTACTGTTAATCAGTGAAATAATGTTTATTTCTCAGTAAAATTTAATTTAAATATACTGGATGTGTTGAACAACTGTTCCAATTATCTAAATTAAAGTAAAAAGCCAGTAATGATGATATATCTGTAACATGTAAACAAACTTATTTACGGTTAATTCCTATCAAGTGTTTCTATGATCATCACGATGAGTTCTTTAACTGGTGCACCCTTGTTTAGATCGGCTTCTGTTGGTATCTCTCATTTTTCTTCTATGATCTTTAGATATTATAGATAATGAGAGGTAAACAAAATATAAAATAGATACGGTGTTTGTGCTCATTGAGTTGATGATGGGCAAGATAGGCGACCATCCAATGTAATCATTTTTAGAAATGGCCCTTTGAAGCAATGGATGCCAAAATTTCACTTGCACGAAATGGAGGTTTAACTATGTTGGAGGATCCACTTTATGGGAAATTTCTTTTCCTCAATAGGATAGAGGATTGTAAAGAGAGAAGTCAACTTTCTAATAAAATTGTCTTTGTTAATAGCATTCTGCTACTATTCTCATAGTTCAACAGTGCTCAAGAATAACTAAATAGTCATGCTGATTGTTGGTTCCTCTTGCCTCTTGGTGTAGACTGATGATTTCCAATATAAAGCTTTCCAATAATTTTTGCCTTTTCGTTTGGTTTCCAATGACGTTTTTCATCCTTATTAAGCTTTTGCAGTAAATCATGACCTTTCATAAGCTTCATTGGTATTTTCTATTGGTTTGTGATTTCTGAACCCTGATAGGCTGACATCTTCATCACTACCTACTTTTGCAAGAGACAGGCATGAATTTGGTTGTTGGTCAGGTAGTCATGTCCATTTTACTACTTTGTTTTAGCTCATCAGTAGTTATTTATTCATGAAATTTGCTATGGTGCTGTCCACTTATGTCACCTGTGATAACAAATGGATTCTGTCCTGAATGTGTTCATCTGTCAATGTAATAAAGTAATGAACTAAAGGCCTAATTCTAACTCTTGATATCTTATGCTAACTCTTGATATGAACCTATCGTGATAGTGATTACCATGCTATATTGCTTCAAAACATCCCTACATCTATTGCAACCTGTATAGTTGTACCTTCCGAGGACTAGTGTGGTCTGCCTTTCTTTTGACGACTCAACGTGGAATTGTGAAAAGCATATGCCGATTTCTTTCCTTTTTCTAGATCCCCCATCACTTGTCATCATAAGTATACTGCCTTTGTGGATCGTGGCATAAAAGATACTCCCCCCCCCCAACAAATGATCATTTCTTCCTTCCTTCCTTTTTAAGTATTTGTTCGATTAGTGGAGGCTATCAAGTACGTGAATTTTAATAGTAGAGGTAGTTGATGGGAGTAGAGGTAGATTTAAGGGGGCATAGATTGCCGCAGTAAAAAAAAGGATATAATAGTTGCTAATTTCAATGTGGAGGTGACCCTTAAGAGCTGCTAGAGAAGATGTATTAATGTAGCCAACCCTAAGTCTTTGATTATAGTTGCTGTTTCAATTATGCTAGATTACAAATAAATACCTTAAAGTTTCACTCACTTTAAAGATAAATACCTCGTGTTGATTTTTGTATAGATAAATATTGGGAGTTGATAATCAGGTAAATTCCCAACCCTAATATTAACCAGAGAGACATGAGTAAGATTTACATAGATGTGTGTTAACATTTTAAAATTTATAAAACCATCAAACTATCTTTAATATTTTAGAGCAATATGAATATTTTGGAGAGTTTTTTTGCATTGCATTAAATTACATTAAAAGTAATTTTGGTTCAGAAAAAAAACTAATCTGGCCTGATTATTAGTCTTTTATATAGGACAGAAACGGATTAGCCTAACCAGTTTGTTAGGGTATAAGATCTAAACCCAATCTCTTAAAAATGAAGAAATATTTACATTACTATTTTTTATTAATTGTTTCTATATTTTTATGCCTAAACAAAAGTCACGTCAGCAATACACATTATTGCTGATGAGGTTATTGTTTAGCCAAAAAATATAAAACAAATGAAAAAATTGTAATGTAAATATTTCTTAATTTTTAGGAGATTGGGATTAGATCTTATAGCCCAACAAACTCGTTAGGCTAATCTGTTTTTGGCCCGTATAGAAGACCAATAATCAAACCGGATTGGTTTTCTTCTGACCCAAAATTACTTCCAATGTAATTTAATGCAATACAAAAAAACTCTCCAAAATATTCATATTGCTCTAAAATATTGAAGATAGTTTGATGATTTTATAAATTTTAAAATGTTAAGACACATCTATGTAAATCTGATTCGTGTTTCTCTAGTTAATATTAAGGCTGGGAATTTTACCCAATTATCAATTCCCAATCCAGTTTCTGAACCAAATCATAATCGATCCAGATTTTGTCCAAAATATTCATGGATAGGTAATGGATATAGAAAATCTGAAACCAACCAGACCCGCTACCAGTTCTAAGAGGCATATAACAGCTTGGAATTTTACCTGATTACTCGGTCCCGATCCGATCTTGAACTGGACCGCACTGATCCAGAATCGGTGCGAATATTCACAGGTAGAGTATGAATATAAAATCCAAAACTCGCCCGACCCACTACCAACCCCCAGTTGATATGGTAGAGATATATCATGGCCTCTATATTACTTGTAAATTTCAAGCTTTAATAACCTTTTGCTCAATGCCATTCAGGAAGAGAAGAAAAAGAAGAAAAGAAAAACTTTTGATCATTTTCAAGGAGTTTTTATATGTAGGCTTTGGCCCTAGGCCGCAATATTTGAGCTTTTATGCTTTTGTGTTTTTTTGGCATACAATCCATATAAATTTACCAATTTGGCTTATGATAATTCTCTATTCTTCTATTATTATTTTTTCCTAAACAGTTGTCACTCCACTCTCCAAGCTTTCTAGAGCAGAGTCTGTGTTTTTGTCGTGTACGTGTTTTCTTAAACTAAAAGTAAGTCTATTAGCAGTAGAAAATTTATCTGCAAACTAAGGTCTCGCTCACTTATAAATAAGACATCGAGTTACAAAAGTTATCACGGACTTGAGATTCAACACCAGGCAACGACTTCTATCCAAAAAAAAAAACTTCTTAGGGAGTCTCTTGAGAGTCTCGTGTTGCAAATAATAGGAACTGAACTCAAAAAAACCCATCTCATCAAACTAATTAGGGTGACTGGTTTAGAGGTAAAAAAAGGGAGGAAACAGTGAATTCAAAATACAAGCTGCTTTAATTTAGTTGTTCTGAGTATTATGAAATATATGTTACTATATTAGTACTAACAGAAGGGATTACAGATTATAAAAAAAAACAAAGGATTATAAAAAGTAAAAACATAAATTACAGAACTATTCGATTACACTAAAAAAAACCGTCGTAACACCCTACAAAGTTTGGATTCATAGACGCGTACTCATTGGCCTTGTAGAACACCCCCACAATCTTCTTGCTCCCTGGGGAAGCCTGTATGGCTTATTAATACAACAATCAACACTCAAGAATTTTGCTATCAATACAAGATGCCCACTGAATGACGAAAATCACTCAACAGATCAATTTAGATTCCGATCACTATTGATCCCTAACAAGCAATCATAATAATAATACTTCAATTGGTTGCATAAGTTCTCATTTATCAAAAGACTTGGCAGGATAAAAAGAGAATCTTCATAGAGAGGAATAAAAACATAAAAAATGCCCCAATTTACAAAAAAAATAAAAACAATAAAGGAAGAAAATAAATTACAAGACCACAACTTTAGAACACTTGAATAGAAGAAAGCATAAAAAAGAAGAAAAATTATACTTGTTTAACTAAACTCGAACTAGAGAGAGAAGATCAAATTTTCACATGGAGATGCCTCGAGAAAGTGAATGAGCTCGGAACCCTAGAGCCTACGGTTTGGATCGCTTGCTTCGCTGCTCTCAACATCACCATTAATTTGTTAATTAGATGATAAAATTGGGGGGGGGGGGGGGGATTGGGGGGGAGAGAGTAGGGGATATGTGGCGAGAAGAGAGAGAAGGAGTAGGGGAAATAGGGTTAGGGTTGAATCAAGGAAGAGGATGAGGGAGGTTCAAAAGAGGAAACTAGTATACCACGAAGCGGTGTGAACCGACTGACCGAGATTGAAATCGACGGAAGAGCGGTTGTCGGACGAAGGTAAACCACGATATCAAAACATATGACGTAACCAAATGAAAGACGTCAATTATCAATACTTAGATTCATATGTTATATTATGAATGTGTTAAACATGTACAAAAAAAACATTATCTTTTTTGTTGATAAAGCTTTTTCAAAATCAATATTGCAACTGTGTCAAGAGATTAATGAAAATGCCCATTAGTTATGTGAATGTGATCTGTATTTAGATTTAAAGTAACTTTCACAACTAAAGCAACAGCTTTAAAAAAAAAAAAAGGCTGGCCCAACAATTAAAGGTGTTAGTTAATCATAAAAAATAATTTTCTTTTGCTCAGTCAAAAAAAGATTTCTTTATGAAAAGCCCATCACCACTTTTACCTTTTATAAACATTTGAAAATATCAATTGGGTTAGTTTTTTCTTTATTTTTTTTTTCAAGATAATAAGGTTTACTTTGTGTCCCGCCCCCTGTTTTCTCAACTCCATTAAGTGTAGGCAGGCCAATGATACATAACAGTTTGGAATTTGAAATTCAAAATCAAATAACTACAAACTTAAAAATTTATGGAAAACAAATTTCAATCTAAGAATTTTTTTTATCTTAGAAATAGTAAAATATAGGCACCTAAATGACAGCAATAAGTGGTCAACGGTAGATGGAAAAATTAAACAAACACTGTATATAAATTGCAAGGATAACTCAGAATACTTAAATGAGTTCATCAAAAACATTCATGAACTATTTATAAGAAACTATAATTGATTAAATAACCTATGAACTTGTAGAACCATTTACCAGATAAAACAAACAACTGAGTTCAAGAAATATTCGTTCTGCCATTTTCTGATTGGTAAGTCTTCAAAACTAACAAAATGACCTTTTTCAAATATAATCTTCATCCTCAACTAAATCCCCATTAAAATAGAAACTTCTATCAAGGGATCCCTAATGTTAAACGATTTATGCCTTAAAATCTATCCACTAAATACTCAATAAATGAATCAAATAACATCTAAATCAAGGAAACTCTAAATCAGCACAGAAAAGGAAACATGAACTATACCTTTTTGGAGCCAAGGATGGAGGAGATCACCGGCGACGCGGAAGCGGCGGCGAGATCGGGCCTGGGCACGAATCTCGACGAAGGGGATCTCGAATCGGAGGGCAGATACGATCCGAGATCGAGAGGGGAAGGGAGCGAGTGGAGGGGGCGGAGGGACTGCGAGGGTTCATTGAAGAGGCTGCTGGTTAGGGTTAGGGTTTTGGATCGAGTGAGGAGACGAGTCGCCATAATCACTCCCCAGAGAGATAGAAGCAAAGAGAGAG